>PVIU01009334.1:0-77005 GCA_004026605.1 Ondatra zibethicus
TTTCATTGTGTCCCATAAATTTGGGTATGTTGTGTGGTCATTTTCATTGAATTTTAGGAAGTCTTTAATTTCCCCTTTTATTTCTTCCTTGACCCATTGATGATTCAGATGAGCACTGTTTAATTTCCATGTGTTTGTGGGTTTTCTGGATTTGGTATTGCTGTTGACTTCTAGTTTTAAAGCATGGTGATCTGATAAGATACATTGGGTTATTCCAATTGTTTTGTATTTGTTGAGGTTTGTTTTGTTACCGAGTATGTGGTCAATTTTTGAGAAGGTTCCATGAGGTGCTGAGAAGAAGGTATATTCTTTTCTGTTTGGATGGAATATTCTATAGATGTCTGTTAAGTCCATTTGAGTCATAGCATCCGTTAGTTCTCTTATTTCTCTGTTCATTTTTTGTCTGATTGACCTGTCCAGTGGTGAGAGTGGAGTGTTGAAGTCTCCCACTATCAGTGTGTGGGTTTTAATATATCATTTAAGCTTTCGAAGTGTTAGTTTGACATATGAAGGTGTCCTTATATTTGGAGCATAGATGTTCAGTATTGAAATTTCCTCTTGATGGATTTTCCCTGTGACTAATATGAAATGTCCTTCTTTGTCTCTTTTGAGTGATTTTAGCTTGAAGTATATTTTGTTAGATATTAGGATAGCTACACCTGCTTGTTTCTTAGGTCCATTTGATTGGTATGTTTTTTTCCCAACCTTTTACTTTGAGATGTCTGTCTTTGAGGTTGAGATGCATTTCTTGTATGCAGAAGAGGGATGGGTTCTGTTTTCGCAACCAATCTGTTAGCCTGTGCCTTTTTATGGGTGAGTTGAGTCCATTTACATTAAGGGATATTAATGACCAGTGGTTGCTATCTCCTGTTAATTTGGTTTTCATCGTTGATGATGTTATTTTGTGCGTTTTTTTCTTCTTCGGGATTTGCTGTAATGAGATCATCAATTGTCTATGTTTTTGTTGGTGTAGCCATCTTCCTTGGGTTGGAGTTTTCCTTCTAGTACCTTGTGTAGGGCTGGGTTTGTGGCTAGATATTGGTGAAATCTAGATTTGTCATGGAATAGCTTGTTTTGTCCTTCTATGGTGATCAATAGTTTTGCTGGGTATAGTAGTCTGGGCTGGCATCCGTGGTCTCTCAATGTCTGCATAATGCTTGACCATGACCTTCTGGCTTTCATTGTCTCCACTGAGAAGTCAGGTGTAATTCTGATAGGTCTACCTTTATATGTTACTTGGCCTTTTCCTTTGCAGCTCTTAATATGTATGTTTTTTTTACTCTGTATGTTTAGTGTTTTATTATGTGGCGAGAGGACTTTTTTTTGGATCCAGTCTATTTGGTGTTCTGTAAGCTTCTTGTATCTTCATAGGCATATCTTTCTTTAGGCAGGGAAAGTTTTCTTCTATGATTTTGTTAAATAAATTTTCCGTGCCTTTGAGTTGACTTTCTTCTCCTTCTTCTATACCTATTATTCTAAGATTTGGCCTTTTTATTTTGTCCCATATTTCATGGATATTTTGGGTTAAGCTTTTGTTAGATTTAATGTTTTCTTTAAGTGATGAGTCTATTTCCTCTATTTTATCTTCTGCACTTGAGATTCTCTCTTCCATTTCTTGTATTCTGTTGTTTGTACTTGCATTTGTGGTTCCTGTTCTTTTCCTTATGATTTCTGTTTCTATAATTCCTTCGGCTTGTGTTTTCTTTATTTTTTCTATCTCAGTTTTCAAGTCCTGAATAGTTTCTGTTATATGTTTAAGTTCTTTTTCTTGGTTTGCTTTAAGTGATTTGCTGATATCTTCCAATTTTTTGTTTGTTTTTTCTTCCATTTCTTTAAGGTAATTTCTCAATTCATCCTTTTTTTAAGAATTTATTTATTCATTATGTATACGGTGTTCTGCAGGCCAGAAGAAGGCCCCAGATCTTACTACAGATGATTGTGAGCCACCATGTGGTTGCTGGGAATTGAACTCAGGACCTCTGGAATAGCAGGCAGTGCTCTCAACCACTGAGCCATCTCTCCAGCCCCTCAATTCATCTTTAATAATTTCAGGTATTCTCTTGTGGTTAATTTTTAGATCATTTTCTTCTGGGTCATCCATATTTGGTTGTTCAGGTCTTACTTTTGTAGGGTCTTTGGGTTTCACTGGTATTGTGTTGCTCTTTGTGGTGTGGCTTGTGATCTTACCTTTTTTACTCATCTTTTCCTCTAATAGGTGTGGTTGGTGCTGTCTGAGTTTCTGTTGAATAATCCCCTAGGTGCCAGTAGATCAAAAGCTAAAATGGTTTTCCTCGTGGTACAGTCAGTGTCACAGTTCTTGTTACTCCGTTGGTTATTCCTGTTCCTAGAGGTAGCTCAGTGCTCCTGTGTTTTGGTCTCCTCCCTTGGAGTTTGCTCTCTCAAGCCTATTTTGGTCTAGGCTGCTGGCTTTGATCTGTTTCTGTAAATCTTGGTCTGGATCTCCTCTTGCAGAAGTCCCTGGCTTGGAGTTAGACTTGTTCTGGTAGTGATCGCTGATTCTGGATCTGGTCACTGGTTCAATCCTGATCTGCTCGTGTCCTGGAACTGGGTTTGGTCCTGGCTTCTGCCCCTGGTGGAGCTTGTTCTCTCTTTGTCTTAGGTAACTGGTTCAGTCCCACTCCGGTGGAGGTCGCAGACTCTGAGTCAGGTCGTTGGCTCAATCAGTGTCCCAGGACTGGGTTGGCTCTCAGGACTGAGTTTGCTCCTGGCTTCTGCACCCGGTGGTGGAGCTTGTTTCCGCAGCTCTCTCTGTCCTAGGAGTCTCGTTCAATTGAGAAGTAAAACTCTTTAAAGAAGATATAGAGTAATCCTAACCTTTGATTTGGTGCTGATTTTACACTTAGTTTCAAGATATTTGTTACAACCTGGGAAAAGTTTATTCATTTTTTTTTCATGAGATGACTATTGATCTCGTACCTGCAAGGAAGCTGAGTGTTCCCCACATAAACTCAAGTATCATAATCTCCTTTTAGGACTCATCTCCTAAGCAAACTTTTATTTCTAAACTTTTTATAAATGGCATAGGTTTGAGTAGCTCAATTTAACAGTGCACTTTTCCTCAATAGTTCATACAGGTGTGAGAGTGTAATTCAGTGTTGCATGTATATTTGCACATGTGAGACTGTGGGTTTGCTCCTTAGCAACACAACACACGCACGCGCGCGCGCGCGCACACACACACACACACACACACACACACACACACACAGAAAGAGATTCATTAATAGCTCCTAAAGACATTATAGGATGTGTATAGGGTGTGTATTATTTCCTTCCTTAAAAAGATTTTTGCCAGGCATTATGACACACACCTTTAATCCCATCTGAGGCAGGTGGATCTCTGTGTCTATAGAGTAATCTCCAGGACAACCAAGGTTACATGCTGAGACCCTATCTTTTTAAAAAAAAAAAAAAAAAGATTTTTAAAAAGTTTTAATTATGTATTAGTGTGTGAGAGAAGATGTGTGTAGTGTTCACAGAAGCCAGAAGAAGGTGTCAGATCCTCTAGAGCTCGAGTTACAGGTGGTTGTGAGCCCTGTCATGAGGTTGGGAACCAAATCTGGGTCCTCTGCAAGAGAGAACACTCTAACTGTTGAGCCCTTTCTCCCGCCCCTTCTTCCTTCCTCCCCTCTTCCCTTCCTTCCTCCCTTCTCCATTCTTCTCTCCCCCTCCCTATCCCCTTTTCTGTATTGGTACTTAATTAAACCCAGGACTAAGGTCTACCACTGACCGAAAACTGCCATCCCTTTATTTATTCCTCTTTTAAATAACTTAAAATTGATTTCAAGGTTAGGGTGCAGCTTAGTGTTAAGAGTATGTGCCTGTCATTCACAAGGTTCTGGGTTCAGTCCTCAGCACGCACACACACACCCCTAGTAAAATCAATAAAAATTTGATACAGTCTCCTCAGAGGATTGTATATCTCCAGAAACTAGATTCAAAAATAAACTTTGGGGGTTATTAATAGTTAGTGAATTTATTTTATGTGTGTGGCCATTTTGCCTGTCAAGGTCAGAAGAGGGCCTTGAGTCCCCTGGAACTAGAGTTACAGACTTTTGAGCCTCGTGTAACACACTCATATGGGTGCTAGGAATTGAATCTGGGTCCTCTGAAAGAGCAGCAAGTGTTCATAAGGGCTGATACATCTCCATCTCCAAATAGTCATTTTTAAAATAGACTTGGACCAAGCACAGTAGCACATGCCTGTAATCCCAACGCTTGAGATGCTGAGGCAGGAGAATTGCTGCAAATTCAAAGCCTGCTTGGACTAAAATGTAAGATCTTATCTTAAGCAAACAAACAGACTTGGAAATTCTCTCTAGCAACAGGACTTTCGATCTGGCCCCATTTGGCCCTGTGACAGCTGGCAGGCACACCCAAGCTCTGATCTTCAGCACTCTGCTCCTGAAGTAAGTGTGTTGTTAGATTATCTCTAAGGTCTTTGTTACAAAACCATTTAATTACTTACAAGAGAGAGTAATTGACCTGCAAAAAGGTGTGTGCCTTACAAATAAAATGTAAGAATGTAAGGTGCTCAACTTGTATTTTAGCTTTTATCTTTTTTGTTTGTTTGGTTTGGTTTGGTTTAGTTTGGTTTTTGTTTTTCAAGACAGGATTTCTCTATATAACAGCGCTGGCTGTCCTGGAACTCATGCTGTAAACCAGGCTGGCCTCAGACTTAAAGAGATCCCTCTGCTTCTGCCTCCTGAGTGCTGGGATTCAAGGCATATGCCACCACAGCTCAGCTTGCTAGGATTAATTTTAATGGTAAGGATTATTCTAACTTTTCATGGGATATAATTATCCTAAAAAGTTGATATATCTGAAATTCATATTTTTATTTTGTTTTGTTTTGCAAACAAGATCTTACACTGTATCCGGCTGTTAAAACAAGTTCACTATATAGCTCAAATCTATGACAGTTCCCCTGTCTCAGCCTTCCCAGTGCTGGATTGCAAACAGGAGCCTTCACACCAGACTTTGAAATTCAATTTTAGGGGAGGGAGGAGGTTGTTTTCAACATGGGGCTCAGAATGTAGCCTTGCACTATGCTGGCCTAGAACTCAGAAATTCATTCACATGTCTGAGTGCTGGGATGAAAGGCTTGCACCACTGGATGAGAGGCCTGAAATTTGAATTTTAACTGGTGTTTAGTGCTGTAGACCCTAACCCCTCCCCCATTTTTTTTCTTGCATTGCTGGAGATTTAACCTGGGTCCTTTGGGTTTCACAGATGTTAGGCACGTGGCCCAGCCCTGCCACCTACCTTTTTCCCCTCTATCTTATTTGTGTGTGTGTGTGTGTGCACTGGAGTGCTACAGCACATGTGTGGAGCTTAAAAGACAATTTGCAGGAGTTGGTTCTCCTCCCCTCCCCCCACCACCGCGGTCAGGGTCAACAAGTGCCTTTCCCTTCTGAGCCATCTTGCTGGTTCCACCCGGCTTTTATCTACTTAGTTTGAAACAGATTGTGCATATCAAATTACTGCTTGCTCTGTTGTTTACCTGTTAAATAAATTCCCAGAATTCAGGGAGGAAAGTTACCGGTGACCTATTTCCTAGAACTGGCTGCCAAGACGACACCTGACACATCTGTTTACAGCTTCATCACTGACCTTTGCCACATAATTCTTTATGCTTGTGATATGCCTTAGGAGACGTTTTTATTTATCTCTGATCTTTGAATATCTATCCAAATTTTCTCATTTAAACAGGGGCTGGCAAAAGGCTCAGCAGGTAAGGGTGTTTGTGGCTAAACCTGATGACCAGAGTTCAATTCCTAGGACCCACATGATGGGAAAGAACTGACTCCCACAAGTTGGCCTCTGACCACACACACACAAAACATGATCAAATTAAATAAAAAAAATAGTTTAAAAACAGGCTGCATACCTGTAATCCCAGCACTCAGGAGGCAGAGGCAGGAGGATCTTTATGAGTTCAAGGTCAGCCTGTCTGATCTACAGAGTGAGTTCCAGGACAGTCAGAGCCCTTACACAGAGAAACCTTGTCTCGAAAACAAAAGCAAGCAAACAAAAAAGCAGGCTACAGATATAGCTTTATTGATAGAGTGTTTAGCATGCACCAGGCCCTGGCTTCAATCCCAAGTGTCTTATAAAACCAGGTGTGATGGCACATTCCTGTCATCCCAGCACTGGAAAGGAGGCAAAAGGATCAGAAGTTCAATATAACTGCAAGTTCAAAGTCAGCATGAGACACGTATGACCCTGTCTCTGAGAGAAAAAGCAACAAGTAGAGATAAGATCTTACTGCATTGACCAAGCCAGTCTGGAGGTTTCGGTCCTTCTGCCCTACCCTCCTACACAGCTAGGATTATAGGCATAAAACAGTGTCTGGTTTATGAGAGTATTCTAATGCGCTATTTTCGTTTTGCATATGTGTAATGTGTATGTTTGCATGTGCGTGTGTGTATAAGCATGCCCATGTGTTACAACTTGGATGTACGGTGAGAACTTTCTTAGGAGTTGGTTCACCTTGCAGTGAGCTTCCAGCTAATTCTCCTGTCTCTGCCTTCTGGCTCACTGTAGGACCACTGGTAGATTAAAGATGCACCCTACCACATCTGGGGTAATTCATTTTAATGTGGGTTCTGGGGATTGAATTTAGGCCTCATACTTGTATGGCAAACACTTTAACCTGCTGAGCCATTTCCCTGTCCCTAAATGTGCTATTTTAATTTGATAAATGTGGTCATGTTCAGTCTTGTCGACTAAGAACCACTGATTCGTTTTAATTTTGATAAATGTGGTCATGTTCAGTCTTGTTGACTAAGAACCACCAATCCTGCCTCCTGTTGTCCTTCAGATTGTTTTACCAGGCTGAGACTAAAATGGCTGGGTTCTAAGGGCTGTAATGTTTCCAGTGCAGAGGATGCAGGCGAGGAATTCAGGGTCTCAGGTATGTTAGACAAACGATCTGCTGCTGAGCTCCCTCCTCAGCCCTGGAGTCATCATTGGTGCCATTTTCTTCCTGGTTCCTAGGATCCATTCTGCTGCTCCTTCTAGTAGTCTTCTTTATGACAGCCACTTGCTTTTTGCTGTTTTCCATTTGCCTGGATACTGCCTTTGGGCTAGACTATTATAGTTGCCTAAATATTCTCCACTTCCCCCAGTTTAGTCCTCCAGGCTGCTCCCCTATTGAACCACCCCCCCCATAATTCCTCAGTGTACACCATTTGTCTATGACATGGCAAGTATCTCATACCCCAGGCAAACGGAATTCCCTGTTCTCAGAACAGGTGTGTGCCCCACCCCCACCCTCCTCAGTATCCTTAGCTCTGGCTGTTCTCCATCTGGAATTCGTCTCTTGTTAAAAGGTCTTTTCATCCCACTCCAGAATGATGCCTCTTCCTTCGTGACACAGGAGTAGTTTTCCTTTGATTTTGGTGCTGATGAAGAATTTGTTCTTGCTGTGCAGCACACTTTCCTATGGAGCTGAGCTGAGCCTCCAGCCCATGAAGCTGTGTTTGATGTATATTCCAGAAGCTCCTGTCATCCTTCTCTGAACCTCCATAGCATTTTGGTCACTTTTTCTTACAATCCTTCCTCCGACTGGGATTTCATTATCTGAAGGCTTTGCTGGTCCTTCTACTTCCCTCCCTGATTCCATGTCTTACATCCTAGCTCAGCTCAGTCAAGCCCAAATATGGAAGTGCATCTCCATGGAGAGCTTTCCTGTTTCCCTTTGGCTCTCGGAGATCCCAGGAGGTAACACCCAGATCGCCTGATGCTCAAACAGTGGGGAATTTGGAAGGATTCAGGGCCCGTGTTCTCCGGCGTTATACCTTGTCGTATTTCTTTGGCTTCTCAAAATCGTAAATACTACCTCTTTGCCACAGTGACTGTCATTTTGGTTCTATTACATGAAGACTAAGACTGGGCATGTGGCTCACTGGGGAGTGTGCTTTCCTAGCATGCATACGAGTTCCATGCCCAGCAGGGCATAAAGGAGCTGTGATGGCACCTGTTCCTGAACCTCAGCAACTGGGAGGAGGAGGCCGGAGGGCCACAAGTTCAAGGTCAGACTGGTCCACGGGAGCCCTATCTCTAAATAAATCACAGATTAAGAATGAGGCAGATCTGCAGTACCATAAATTTAAGTGCAGTCAAAGGTTAAGCCCTTTCTTTCAAAACAAGATAAAAACAAAAAACCTGACAGAAGGCTGTGTTATTTTTTTCTGTTTTCTATATTATTTCTAAGTATTCTTCAACTCTGGGTGACCCCACCAAATTAAGTCTGGCCACTAACAGAAAAGCCATGACAGAAAGGAACTTAATTTTCAGTCTGATCCTACTGGGCAGATGGAGATGAAGCAACTCTTCCGTTTGGGGGCCACTGGCATGAACTCTGTGACAGGGGAGGGGTACACACAATGAAAGTCTTGGTCAGACTGTGGTCTGGTTAGTCATCGTCTCGTCTCCATCCTAGCTGTGTTCGGTGACTGAGAAACTCTGATCTCGCTCCTTGGGGGAGGGGGGGAGGGGGCACAGCCTCTGTTTCCACTGCAGTCTTGCCTTCAGCCTTGAAGGGGGGCTGGGAGGTTGTGATCAGTTTAGAGCAAACCAACTCTGTATCACCCATCCTTAGACAGAACCTCTCCCTTGTCCCCACCCCACCCCCATGCCAAGTCCAGAACCTTGTAACTGCTGTGCAAGTACTTTACCTAGCACCACCACCAACCCCCATAGGTTATTAGGGTGCCTACTTGTGAGCAGAGATCAGACACGGAATGAAGACGGATGTCAGACTTTGCCTTGTGGACCTTGTGAGCTCAGATGAGAAGTGTTTCTAACAGAAGCCGATTCTAAGTCTGGTTGCATCACTGCCACTCTTTGGAAACAGAGGACTAGGAGGCGGCTAAACACAGGCAGGCTGCAGCGCACACGACGCCTGTCTGCGCTCTGTGCGCTACCATACAGTTCACAAGCTTCGGGCAAGGGGCTGGAGATTGAAACACAGCACAGACAGCACAGAGACAGGGACCTCTAGTCACTGGTAAGAAGCCCTTTATTCAATAGCACCATGGAGGCTTATATACCCAACAGTCAGGTGGGCCAACAGGTGAAAACCTTATCCTCTGATCCTCAAGGCAAAACATGCTCGTGAAGCTGAGCTGGTAAACAATTATGACACAGCTTTCAGTAACTCCAATCAGAAAGAAAGGAAAGATCTCTAAAAGGGAAGAGCAGCTGAAGGCCAGGACTCCAAATGGTCCCAACAGCAGGCAACCAACTGCCTTGCAAACCACCCCGGGTGGGGGTGGGGGGGTTGTCAAGGTAAGCAGCATGCCCACATCTTTGAAGTGAGCTCATTACATAAGTTCCGCTCAGTTGTAGCCACATCACTAAGGTGCTATGTCAGAAACGGGTAGTCACATTGGTATTTTTCATCACGTCAGAAGTCATTAGATAGCAGCAAATTCCAAAGACCTCAATGGCAGCAGTTTGCTAGATAGCCCCGCCTACTTCAGTAATCTGGCCAAGGCAGATTCAGGTTTTTTGTTTTGTTTTGTTTTGTTGTTTTTTTGAGACAAGGTTTCTTTGTATAGCCCTGGCTGTCCTGGGACTAGGTTTGTAGACCTGGCTATTCTCAGATTTACAGAGATCCTCCGGCTTCTGCCTCCCAAGTGCTGGGATTAAAGGTGTGTGCCACCACTACCCGGCTTTCCTTTATTTATTTATTTATTTATTTATTTAATAGCTCTTGCTGACCTGGAACTAACTATGTAGACCAGGCTGGCCTTAAACTCAGAGACCTACCTGCCTCTGCCTCCTGAGTGCTGAGATTAAGGCATGTGCCACTGCTGTACCAATCCTAACTATTAATATTAACTCTCATCCCACACAGCTCACATGCATTTGTGTGGTTTACAGAATGAGCACAAGTTAAAGAGGCTGCAGCAGGGTTCTGAAAGGTTTCAGAACTGCATTGCTAAGATAATGAACAGGACTGGTGGTGGACCAGGATGGAGTTGCTGCAGGAGCTGCTGGAGTCGGAACTGGAGAGAGAAAGTGCAGAGTCCGGCTGGGCAGGCCTAGAATCGGCCTCATCAACAGTAAGGGGCCCAGCCAGTCTGAAACTCCGGGGACAGTTGTTAGGAGGTCCTCTGCTTGTCAGTCCTTGACACACACCCAGGTATCAGATAACAAGATTCCAATGTTAGGTGTCTGTTACTTTATAGGGTCCAGGTGAGGGAGTTATCTTTTCCTTAGTCTGGTGTGTCTGATACTCCTTGGGCTTGGTTATGATTTCAATACAACCATATGCCCCTACTGTCTCAATTCATCCCGTTTTAAGGACAAATATTCATCTTTTACTCAGTGCTAAATCTCAACAAGTGAGAATTCTTTTTCCTTTGGTTTTATTGTGTATGTGTACGGGCGTTTTGCCTCCATGTATGCTTGTGCACCACCTGTGCGCAGTGGTGGGTAGGACAGAAGAGGGGATCCCGTGGGACTAGAGCTACAGAGGATTTTGAACCACATCAGTGCTGGGAATCCACCTCTCTTGTCCTCTGAAAGATCAGCCAATGCTATGGACCACTGAGCCATCCCTCCAGCCCCAAAGTGGCTCCCTTACTTCTCCCAGGGACAAGTCATTTGCCTGTCTGTGCTGGATGGGTGGAGCCTGAAAGATGGTGGTTTCCAGGCTACCCAGGGGCTGCAGTCCTCCCCCTTCCTCAAAATCAACTTGAAAGTTGCTTTTAATTTGGAGTCTCTTAGGACTGAAAAACCACTGTTTAACACAGCAGTGTGGAGTAGCACAGAGTGGAGCACAGCCTGACCCCAACACCACTGTTTTATACAGGGTGGAATAGCACAGAGCAGTGCGGAGTAGCGCAGAGCAGTGCAGAGTAGCGCAGAGCAGTGCGGAGTAGCGCAGAGCAATGCGGGGTAGCACAGAGCGGAGCACAGCCTGACCCCAACACCACTGTTTTATACAGGGTGGAGTAGCACAGAGCAATGCGGAGTAGCACAGAGCAGTGCGGAGCGCAGCCTGACCCCAACACCACAGTAAACAGCAAACTGTGAAGCAAGATTTCCTATAAGAGCTTTGCAAGCTTTGTTGCAACAATATGAAGGATGTCTTTGAGAAGGAGGAGCACAGGGTACTGATTTCCGTATAGCAATGTTATTCAAACACAAACCCTCAGCAGTCTCTGCGCACCATTTTCAAAACGCCAAAGATAACGCAGGACTCCACGGGAGTTCAGGCACTTTTATTACTCACACAGGGTCTCCAGTCTACCAGCAGCAGTAGTATGTAGAGCAGTATGTAAAGCGCGTATATAAAGTGTGTATGTAAAGCAGAGAGAACGGGTCCTAGTGCTCCAGGCTGAACTAATTGGTACTTCTCTGCCAGGCCTTGCCTTCCTTCTCCAGTACTATCTTGGAAGAAGGTAAGTGGTCATTGGGCCACTGCATCAGCTTGTAGAAACTTGTAGAAGCCTCCCTGCAAGGGTGCGGCCCTGTGGCCCTCAGACAAGGTCAAGGGACTATTTCCCACAGGTGCCAAGCGCTTGTGATTTCCTGGCCCATTTTACAGCTTATGAGAAAGGAAAAGGCCATTTTATGATTCCATCTAGGAGACCGAAACCTTATATAGAAAAGAGTTTCCTGGGACATTTAATATGTCTAAGCTCCTAAATTGCCTGCAGATGAGGCCCTCATCAGGACAGACACTTCATAAGTGAGTGTAGTGATTTTTGTAACTCTCTTTTTACACCTCCCAATTCATGTTTTTCTTTATCCTATTAGTTTTATTTCCATTGTTTTCTTTTCTCTCTGTGTTTGTTTCCCTCTAGGGCAGTGGCTCTCAAGCTTCCTAACGTCGTAACCCTTTAATACAGCTCCTCGTGTTGTAGTGACCCCCCAGCCATAACATTATTTTTGTTGCTACTTCATAACTGTATTTTTGCTACTGTTATGAGTCATAAATATCTGATATGCAGGATATCTGATATTCTATTTCCAAGGGGGTCAAGACCCACAGGTTGAGAATCATTGCTCTAGACACCCCCCCCACAGAAGTCGCTGAACCCTGCTTTCAAATGTTGGCTGCAACCTTTTAGCCTACATCAAGTCCCCTTGCACTTCCCTGTTCCCCTGTGCTTCAGCAGGAACACTGCAGGATGGCCTCAGTGAGACAGTCCCTGCCCCCCAGAAAGATCCCTTGGTGGGGAGGGGCCAACTGCCAGGCACCAGCAAGCTTGCAGGCCCTGGGCCCGCCAGAGCGGTTACACTGAACCCTACTGACCTTTGCCCACTTGAGATGACAAAGGAAGTAATTAAGTTTAGAACTGTGCCTGAAGTGGGTGGAGGAAGGGCAGCCTATTCTGCCAGCACTGTGCGACACAAGCCACAAGACCAAATAAGGGCGTGTGAACTACTTCCATCTGTATTAGAGTTCAGAGTGCGGTGTGCAAAAGTGGGACTTGGTTCTCAGAGATAAGCTGTTAACTAACCCTGCGGGAGTCGCTGCAGCATCCGCCTCTGCGGAGGGCGCTGAAGGAGGGTGCCTGAGCCTCCTCTAGCTGGTGGAGGGAAGGGGCCTTCCTTCTTGCATCTAGTGACTGGAGGGGTCTATTGCCCCACAGATTTTTCAGAATGTTTCCCTGGTGCTGCTGGGGGACTGTAAAAGGGACCAGTAAGGCTGAGTCATTAGAATGTGTGGGGAAGGTCAGAGTTTGAAGATATTCTACTATTAGAAAAGCAAGCGTCACAGGCCTAGGCTGGCTTGTTTACTGAACACGGAAGTCCAGGATGGAGCTGGGAGTCTGGAGCATCTTCCCGTGGTACTAACACTGTGTGCCAAGTTCACTCCCTCCCCACCCCCAAGGGTTTGTCAGGCTTGTCAAACTAAAAGCCTGGTCACATTTGGCTTCCTCTGCTACATTGGATGACTGCCAAAAATACTGGCTCTTTCTCCTCAGAGGCCCTCGATGCCCTCATCTCCACCAGCTGCTGGTATGCCTAAGCAACCTCTGTCAGCTGCTCATGCCACCAACTAGTCACACTGCCACCCCTCCTGGCCAGCTTCTCTCTCCTTTCCCTGGCAAATTCCTTCATCCTACAAGAACCCAAATCTCACCGGCACTCTGCCCTAAGCATTCTGAGGGAATAAAGAATGACCTATATTCATGTTTGTTCCCAGAACTTAGCCCCATGTGTAAGTATGTGCTTGGTCCAGGTCAGTGAAATGCATACTGAAGAATTTGTTCTCAGAGTCCTGCCCTGATGTCGTGAGGTCCCTGGAACCCTTATGCTCCAGATACCCACTGCCTGTCTGACAGTCCCATGCCTCAGGCCCACTCTACCACCTGCTACCCGCCTTAAGGCTTCAGTGCCATTTCTGTCCTCCAGCACCCAAGTGAACTCAACCCCGAAGTCTGGAGAGCAAACGGGTAGAGAGAAAAATATGTGCTCGGCCTGAGGTGCTTTTCGAACAGCTTTTAGACATCTGTGGAATTTCACAAGCCATGTCCACAGCTGGACCACATCAATAAAACTGCCCTCCTTCTCTGCTCCCCTCGGTGGCTTGCTCCTGCACACACAGCCCATGTCTCCGGAAGATTGCACTGAGCTTGGCTTCAGTCTAGGCCCTGCTTTGTGGGAGGCTGAGATGTGGTTGTCTGGAGATGTCCATCTATTAGGAGCCTTTTCTTTGGAAATTCTCCCACTCGTTTGGAAAATACAATTTCTTTTCCTATTTCTGTTGCTCTTTCATGTGAGTTATTCTTTATGAGAAGACAAGCAAAAGTGTAGGCACTGGGGGTTGTTTCTGAGGTACACTCTAATGTCCCCTGTCTTGGATGTGTCCTCATTTTTATTCTGAACAAACCCAAGGATGTGTGTTATCTTTGCAAGTCACTATTCAAGGAGTTAAAGAAATTGCCCCCTACTGGTGAAGTGGCAGAACTGCTAGCCCCTTGGAAACTGGTCAATGTTGGTGTTTCTGCTTGCTTTTAACTATATGATCTTTAACATAACTTTTCAAAAGTATAGGGCCAGAGGGCACAAAATCCCATATACCCAAATTGTCTCAATGGAGCCATTCAAACTCCCCTGTACCCTTCCTTACAGGCATCTTGCTTTAATCTTGCATTTCTTCTGTTCTTTCTGAGAATCAGAAAAAGACATTCTTTTTTTTTTTTTTTTTTTTTTTTTTTTTTTTTTTTTTTTTTTTTTTTTTTTTTTTTTTTTTTTTTTTTTTTTTTTTTTTTTTTTTTTTTTTTTTGGTTTTTCGAGACAGGGTTTCTCTGTGGCTTTGGAGCCTGTCCTGGAACTAGCTCTTGTAGACCAGGCTGGTCTCGAACTCACAGAGGTCCACCTGCCTCTGCCTCCCGAGTGCTGGGATTAAAGGCGTGAGCCGCCACCGCCCAGCTAAAAGACATTCTATTTTGACAGTTTGCATTTCTTCCTTGTAAACTGCCCGTTTTCCTTAAACCATCATCTTTCTCTCTCTTTTCATACAGGCTGGCCTCAGACTTGCAATCCTTCTGCCCCAGTCTCCTGAGTATACACCACACTCAGCTTCCAACAATCTTTAAGACTTTTAAGTTTGTTATTAGCATATATTAATTGTACATAATAGATTTCATTTTGACATTTTCAAATGGGCATGCAGTGGCTCTTTATCGTAATTAGCCACATGACCCTCTCCTCTGTCACCCCTCCCCTCCCATTGCTTCTCTTTCTTTCCTTTTGTGTGTGTGTTTGACCCAATGAGTTTTCTTAGGTTTGTTTTCAGGAGCATGGATGAGGGGTTATTTACAGGAATGTGGACACCTTGCCAGAGTCTACCCCACGAAAGAAAATGTTTCTTCCTCTCCCAGCAACCATTAGCCCTCTACAGACCCTCATGGGTGGGTGGGGCCTAGTGAATCCCTGGTAAAGCCCAATCTTCTGCAGGTTTTATGCACATAATCACACCTGCCAAAGAGTTTAAGAACGTAAAGTTGGGCTGTGTGGTGCACGCCTTTAATTCCAGCACTCAGGAAGGAGAGGCAGGCATTCTCTATAGTTCTGTATACATGGAGTAATCATCAAGAGCTACTTAGTGAGACCCTGCCTTTAAACAAACAAATAAATAAATGCAATATCCAAGTTATGTCAGGACAATTCTCTTATGACAAGGTTTCTCTGTGTAGCCCTGGCTGTCCTGGAACACGTTCTGTAGACCAGCCTGGTCTCGAACTCACACAGATCCACCTGCTTTTGCCTCCCGAGTGCTAGAATAAAAGGCATGCACCACCACTGCCTGGCTAGCAGCCTCCCCCCCCCCCTTTTTTTTGAGACAGGGTTTCTTTGTAGCTTTGGAGCCTGTCCTGGAACTAGCTCTTGTAGACCAGGCTGGCATCAAACTCACAGAGATCCACTTGCCTCTGCCTCCCAAGTGCTGGGATTAAAGGCGTGCGTCACCACCGCCTAGCAGCAACCCTCTTTTTAAAAAAGATGTTTTTAAAGCATATATGAATGCCTGTGTATGTATGTGTTCATGCATGTATCTGTAGAGGTCAGAAGAGGGCATCAGATCCTTTAAGATGGGTGCTGAGAACTAAACTCATATATTCCAAAAGAACAGAAAACACACTAATAACTACTCAGCCATCTCTCCAGCCCCCTTGATCACACTTTTAAGGATTTTTTTGGATAGTAAGGCGCATTGCCATTCTCTTGCTTGGCTCTGCATGGTCACACAACCACCTGTACAGCCATGACCTGACAATGAGGCTCCTGGGGTCCCAAAGTCCAGATGATTGTAAAATGCTAACCAATTGTCACAGAATGTAATTGAAACAAAATAGGATTATGGCAACAAATCGTTTAGGACAAGGGGCTGGAGGGATAGCTCTTCAATTCCCAGCACCAACATGGTGGCTCACAATCATCTCACGTTCCAGGAGATTTGTTGTTCTCTGTGGCTTCCACCCATATGCATTCACACAAAGTAAATAAATGCAACAGATTTTTTTTAGAAAAAGAATGTTTTCAGTAGTCCTCACACTTCCTTTGTGCACACCCTTGGAAGTCAAGCCCTTTGTTCATTTTCCTTTGCTTGCTCTTGCAGGAAGCAGCACAGGATGATCTGGGCTGGCCAGTCTCTGAGTCGGAACATCAAGGTACAAGGCAGCACCTCGCAATTAGTCAGGAAAGCTTTAGGAACTCAAAGCTCAATACCTTTGTTGCCCTTCCCTGGAGGGTTCCAGAATCTGGACTTGGACAGTAATAAATTACAAGGGAACTGCTTTAGAATTCCTGTCTGCTGGGACTGGACGGGTAGCTCGGCAGTCAAGAACACTGCTGCATGATGAGTCAGTGGTTAAGAGCACTGGCTGCTCTTCCAGAGGTCCTGAGTTCAATTCCCAGCATCCACCCATTGACTCACGAACATCTCTAGTGGGATCTGATGCCCTCTTCTGACATAAAGGTGTACATGCACATAGAGCACTCCCATACATAAAATAAATAAATAAATCTTTAAAAAAATAAAAGGCAGGGGCTGGAGAGATGGCTTAGCGATTAAGAGCACTAGCTGCTCTTCCAGAGGATCTGAGTTCGATTCCCAGCATCCACATGGTGGCTCACGACCATCTGTAATGAGATCTGGCGCCCTCTTCTGGCCTGCAGATGTATATGCAGTGCACTCATACATAATTAATAAAATTTTTTAAAAAAGCACCACTGCTCTTTCAGAGGATCTGGGTTCGATTCCCAGAGTCTGCATGGTAGTTTACAGTGGTCTGTAACCCCAGTTCAGGGGATTAGATGCCCCTTCCTGGCTTCCATGTCACTAGGCATATATGTGGCTCACAGACGTGCATATAGACAAAACACCCATTTACATATTTTTTTGTAAGATTTTTTTATTTATACAGTATCCTGCCTGTAGGCCAGAAGAGGGCACCAGATCTCATTATAGGTGGTTGTGAGCCACCATGTGGTTGCTGAGAATTGAACTCAGGACCTCTGGAAGAGCAGCCAGTGAGTGTTCTTAACCTCTGAGCCATCTCTCCAGCCCCCCTTTTTTGGTTTTTCGAAACAGGGTTTCTCTGTAGCTTTGGAGCCTGTCCTGGAACTACCTCTTGTAGACCAGGCTGGCCTTGAACTCAGAGATCCATCTGCCTCTGCCTCCTGAGTGCTGGGATTAAAGGCGTGTGCCACCACCGCCTGGCCACCATTTACATTTACAGAACAGTTTGCTCCTGCATGTTGCTGGAGCAAATCAATCACCTATTCCTTTTTTTTTTTTTAAAGGATTGAGAATGTCCTTTTAAAAAAAAGATTTATTTATTTATTATGTATACAACATTCTGCCTCCATGTATGCACACCAGAAAAGGGCGCCAGGTCTCATTACAGATGGTTGTGAGCCACCACGTGGTTTCTGGGAATTGAACTCAGGACCTCTGGAAGAGCAACCAGTGCTCTTAACCACTGAGCTGTCTCTCCAGCACCCCCCCCCCTTTTAACCTGTGTCAGAGAGGGAAGGCAATGCCTGACATAGTTTTAGTGTGAAGCCCAAAAGCTTTTAGAGCATGGCTTCTATTTGACTTCCGATGACATCCCTGTGATTTCTAAGGAAGAGAGTTGGTTACAAGGATAAAATTGTAACTTTTTGTCATGCGGTGGTGGCATACGCCTTTAATCCTAGCACTGGGGAGGCAGAGGCAGGTGGATCTCTGAGTCTGAGGCCAGAGTGAGTTCCAGTATAGCCAGAACTATTACATAGAGAAACCTTGTCTCAAAAAAAAAGTAACCTTTTGTTTGCTTAATAAAAGTAGAACACATTTTATTATAATATTCTATTTAATCTTTTTCTTCCCATAGAATACATTTTCTCATCAATCCCCACAATGGGAAATATTTTGTTGCTTACAGTTTCATATTTGTGGACAGATTGTTTTAGGACAAAATACATGTGAGAATTAAGTCTGTATGGAATATGTGATATTTTTTTATCTATTAGGGAGATTTTTTTCCTTAAATGGAACTTGTCTCAATTTGGAAGTGCTCTTAGCTTCCATTCCTAGAACTTCAAAGCCATAATGTAAGATCAGTACCCTCTGCTTTTAGACTTTGCTGGATATGTAGCCATCAGAAGATGCTATCAACTCAACAGAAAGGAACGTTTCCAAAGACGAAACACTGTCCTATTTTCTGCAAAGCCTTTGTATAAAAATTAGTACTCTTTCCCGCTGTCCATTATTCCTGGTGCAGAAGTACAATCTTGAACTGACAGCAGTAATCTTTAAGAGATTGAAAAATTCTCCGGGCAGTGGTGGTGCATGCCTGGAGTCAGAGGCAGGTGAATCTGAGTTTGTAGCCAACCTGAGCAAGTTCAAGGATAGGCAGGGCTACAAAGAGACTCTCTCTTTCGAGACAGAAGTTTCTGTCTTGCTTTGGAACCTGTCTTGGAACTCGCTCTGTAGACTAGACTGGCCTCAAACTCACAGAGATATACCTATCTCTGCCTCCCAAGTGCTGGAATTAAAGGCGTGAGCCACCTCTGCCCGGCGAGAAAACTGAGAAAAACTACACCAAAAAGAGAGAGAGAGAGAAAGGTTGATGAATTCAAAGATAAGACAAACTCACTTATATGTGTGCTTTGAATCTTGTGGGCTTAGAGACAACCCATTAGCCTGAGAAGATACAGAACTAGAACTCAGTCTCACTATTTTTGGAAGAAATTTCTTTCAAGGCTGGACAGATGGCTCAGTGGTTAAGAGCACTGCCTGCTCTTCCAAAGGTCCTGAGTTCAATTCCCAGCAACCACATGGTGGCTCACAATCGTCTGTAATGAGATCTGGTGCCCTCTTCTGCTGCAAAACACGCAGCAGAACACTACATACATAATAAATACACTTAAAAAAATTCTTTCAAGCCTTTTTTCAACAACGTAATTTCAAAAATAGCCATGTGATTAGGAGAAGATCTGTCCACAAGTGGACTTATTCACTACTTCCTCGTTACCATGTGAGCTCAGTGATGTGAAAGAGCAGAAACACAGAAGCATGTCAGTTCTTATGGTATCAAATCCAAAAGGCCAGAACTCCTGCGGCAAGCACACCAGCCGTTTTCAGATGCCTGCATTAGGTTAGTTGAAGGAACAAAGCCCGGCAGAGGTCGAGAGGGTGTGAGCACACAAAGGCCTGTCTTGGTACCATTGAGATGCATGCCTGAGAACATACATACTATCAAGGCCCCAGTGACTGTGGACAGTGAGGGCTGCAGCCAGGGCAAAGTCCATGGCAGAGCAAGGGTTGAATGTGAAGCTGAAACAGGCCCAAGGCCCAAGAGCAAGGAACAGCCAATCTTCTGGCTAGCCTAATGGAGAGGGACAGCCTTGGAACTGCAGTGATGGTGGGGAGAGATTAAGGTGCTGGGTTCCCCACTGTCCTGGAGAAATGCTGAGACATAACCCCATATGCACTAGGGTTCTAAAGACTGCCGCTTAGCCTCCCCAAGTGCTGCAAAAGACTCAATCTAAAGAGAAAGTCCACCTGGGCCTTGATAAAATCATAGTCCTTGTAATATGAGTTCTGTTCCCAGGCAGCTCCCTTAGTGACTATATGACTAAACATCTCAGTAATTTTCTTTCTTTTTTTTTTTTTAAAGATTTATTTATTTATTTATTATCTTTACAGTGTTCTGCCTGCATGTATCCCTGCAGGCCAGAAGAGGGCACCAGATCTCATTACAGATGGTTGTGAGCCACTATGTGGTTGCGGGGAATTGAACTCAGGACCTCTGGAAGAATAATCAGTGCTCTTAACCTCTGAACCATCTCTCCAGCCCCAAGGCAATTCTTTACCCATTGACATATCTTGCCAGCTCCTAGGTAGCACTGAAATACAAACTCAGGACCTCTGGCAGAGCAGCCAGTGCTCTTAACCTCTGAGCCATCTCTTCAGCCCAGGCACTTGCTTTTCTATTGCTGTGCTAAAACATGGCCAAGGCAACTGGTGAAGTGAATGGTTTATTTGGGACAGTTCAGAGGGACAGAAGTCCATCACCACCATGCTTGAGAGCATGAGAGCAGGCAGGCTCGGCTCTGGAGCAGCAGCAAGCTCATGTTCTGATACTCAAGGAAGAAGAGAGCACCCTGGGAATGGCAGGAAGCTTTGAAACTTTAAGCCCAGCCCAGTAACACAGGCTTTCAAACAAGGCCACAGTTCCAAATACCAGAGATTGACAGGGTCCTGGGCCCAGTGTCCAGCACCCACGTGGCTGCTGGCAACCATCTGTCTTTTTTTTTTTTTTTTTTAAAGGCAAAAGCCTGGAGAGAGTGACTTCTAAAGCAACCATCTATCTGTAATGCCAGACGCCCTGCAATCAAGCACCCTCTTCGAATCTATGGGCACTGCATGCATGTGCCACACATACACATACAGGCAAAACACTTATTCACATAAAATAAAAATAAATCATTGTTCAAGTCATAGAATCGACCTTGTCAGGGTGCTTATAAGATAATAAAGTAAATATAAGTAAGTATAGAAGCACCTGAGAGTTGGATCTTGTCATCTGATCTGTAACTCCAGCTATGCTGGAGGCTGAAACAGAAGAAAGAAAACTTCAAGGCCAGCCTGAGTTATAGAGTAAATACAAAACCAGACTTGGAACTTGGAGACTCAAAGTATAGCTCAGGCCAGGCATGGTGGTGGATACCTTTTTTTTTTTTTTAAGATTTATTTATTTATTATGCGTACAACATTCTGCCTCCACGTATGCCCACATCCAGAAGAGGGCGCCAGATCTCATTACAGGTGGTTGTGAGCCACCATGTGGTTACTGGGAATCGAACTCAGGACCTCTGGAAGAGCAGCCAGTGCTCTTAACCATTGAGCCATCTCTCCAGCCCTGTTTTTTGTTTTTTTTCCAGACAGGGTCTCTCTGTGTAACAGCCCTGACTGTCCTGGAACGTACTTTGTAGATCAGACTGGCCTCAAACTCACAGAGATCCAGTGGCCCTTGCCTTTAATTCCAGCATTTGGGAGGCAGAAGCAGCTGTAATCTCTGTGAGCTCAAGGCCAGCCTGGTCTATACAGTGAGTTCCAGGACAGCTTAAGATATATTGTAAGACCCTGTCTCCAAATTAAAAAAAAAAAAAATAGGTGTCGCTCAGAAGTAGAACACTTGCCTCACCTTCATTAGGTTCAGCCCCGGAAACACAGGTGTGTGCACACACACCTTAGAGTTTTAGGGCAGACATGCTATGCTTATGAGTTTTTCCTGTCAGCCTATAGAATGCACAGCCCCGCCCCAGCCCCTCTCCTGCCCCTCTCCCCACCTTGCTGCCAACAGTTTCCTGTCAGAGTTATTCTACACACACCGCTCCCGTCGCCTTCTACTCAGAGATCAAATGTCACTGATTTTATCACAGGGAAACATGGAGAGCCACATACAAAGGGTTGTGTGTGCTGGCTAACCTTGGTACAATAATAAAAACAAAACAAAAAACAACCTAAATAATTGACCATGTGGAACCCTTTAAAAATTAAATCAGCAGCTTAGGAAATGGCTCATTGGGTAAGAATGCTTCCTGAATTCAACCCCCCAATATCCATGTGAAAAAGGCAGGCTTGGCTGCACATACCTGTAACCTTAGCAATGTAGGAGGTGAAGGCAGGAATATACTGGAGTTTACTGGTTGACAGCCTAACTCTGGGTTTGCTGAGAGACCTTCTCTCCAAAGAATAAAATAGAGCAGGATTCCCATTGTCTTCTTTGGTCACTGTGCATACCTCCTGGGGGCATATATATGTACACACATACACACACACACACACACACGCACCATGTACAATCAACTAAGTTCAGAATTGCTTCTGCTGTAGATATCAGACCTGGCTGTGGCAGACGGCACTGTGCTGAGACATGTGTTGGCTGACTCCTCAGAGCCCTTGGGTTCTGTGTCCCCTCTTGTCACTTTGTATCTGTCTTTCCTACCTGATTGTTCCACAGACCAAAATGGCTGCTGTCATTCTAATCAGCATGGATAAACTCCAGCAGGAAGAAAGACTGTACAACGCAAACTGGACAGAGGTCATTTACCAACTGTCTCTTTAGAGTCCAAAGGCTGACTCCAACACGCCTGTTTACATTCTGCCGGAATGGTTACCAAAGCAGAACGCCTACTCTACCAAAGAAGATAGAAATCAGGCAAAGGTTATTCTGAGACCCAGGCTTTGCACTGATCAGAAGTGTACTGTAGGCAAAGGGAAACTCCCTTGGTTTGAAAGGAGTCATGATTTTCTTGTATGTATATGTTAATGTGCTTGAATTTTTCTGTTATTTTTTATTTTTAATTGTTTTTATTGAGCTATGCATTTTTCTCTGCTCCCTTCCCTTCCTTCCCTCTCCCCTTCTACCCAGCTTTCTATTTCCTTACATTGAGTTGGAGGGGAGCAGTTGGGATGCCTTGCAATCCCTACCCATCCATGTGCTTTTTAACTTGAATCAGTTTTTTGGCAGTTGTTCTCAAGACAGAGTCTTACTCTATAGCCCACTCTATCCCAGAACTCACTCTCATAGCCTAGGTGGATTCAAACTCTTAGAAATCCTCCTGTCTCAGCCTCCCAAGTGCTAGGATTACAGATGTGAGTCACCGTACCAGCCTTTGGTTTTGTTTGCTTTTCTTTTTTTCTTTTTTGGTTTTGTGAGACAGGGTTTCTCTGTAGCTTTGGAGCCAGTCCTGGAACTAGCTCTTGTAGACCAGGCTGGCCTCAAATTCACAGAGATCTACCCACCTCTGCGTCCCTAGTGTAAAGGCATGGAAAACACAACCACAGCCTGGCTTTGTTTTTGTTTTCTTTTTTTTAAAATATTTATTTATTTATTATGTATACAATATTCTGTCTGTCTGTATGTCTGCAGGCCAGAAGAGGGCACCAGACCTCATTAAAGATGGTTGTGAGCCACCATGTGGTTGTCGGGAATTGAACTCAGGACCTTTGGAAGAGTAGGCAGTGCTCTTAACCTCTGAGCCATCTCTCCAGCCCTGTTTTTGTTTTCTAAGTAGGACTTTCGCTGTGTAGTCCTGTCCGGCCTGGAACTCGCTGTTGAGCAGGTTAGTCTCAATTTGCAGGAAATCTTCCTGCCTCTGCCTTCCAGGTGCTAAGATTCCAGGCATGTGCCATCATTTCCTGCTTGTAAAATCTTTTTTGTTTGTTTTGTTTTCAGGACAGCGTTTCTCTGTGTATCTCTGGCTGTCCTGGAACTTGGTCTGTAGACCAGGCTAGCCTCAAACTCAGAGATCTGACTGGCACTCCCTCATAAGTGCTGGGATTAAAGGTGCCTGCCACCATGCCCAGCAAGATCTGTTTTATAAAGGTGCTGTCTTTGTAAATTCTTGCCAGTATAACTAATTGCCTTTAGTATTGCCAGATAATTACATCTCAACCATCTGGTACTTATTAAATATTCCTTAAAGAAAGTGCCTTGTGCACTGTCTGTTTAAATACATTGTCTTTCAACTTGAATTATACCAAGTACACAAAAATATCTTTCTACTTACATATTTTTTTAAATATTTATTATGTATACAGTATTCTGTCACCTTGTATGCCTACGGGCCAGAAGAGGGCACCAGACTTCATTACAGATGGTTGTGAGCCACCATGTGGTTGCTGGGAATTGAACTCAGAACCTTTGGAAGAGCAGGCAATGCTCTTAACCACTGAGCCATCTCTCCAGCCCTCTACTTACATATTTTTACTTTAGGTAGAGAGACAGACACTATGTGGACCATATTGGTAGAGGAGGACTGTGAAGGTTCTTAGGCACAAGGATAGTCTATAGTAAAGAATTTGATTTTGCCCTTGGCTTCTGGGAAGTGTGTGCCATAGCTGATAGTATTGACTTCACTGCAGACTTTGGACAATATGGTATCAGTCACATGGAGGCTGAGACCAACCATAGGCAGTCAGTCAGTCACCCAGAAAACTCTGAACACAGAAACTTGGGCACACTTTCCTGGTTGACACTGCTCCCTGTGTCCTGCCGCACCCCAGCTGGGTCAATGTCACACCTCCATGGGGAGCACAATGTGACCTCTGCATCTAGAAACTTCCTGGACTCTGCCTTAGGCATCTTTTCCTTTGGCTGACTTTAACCTATACCATTTCTCAATATGCATGAAACAATTGTCAGCAAGTAGTATATGTATTTCTAGTGCATTATTGATGGTTTAGGGAAATTTCTGAACTTGCAGCTGGTATCAAAAATCAAGGCAGGGCTCAGCGGTAAAGGTACTTGCTGCTAAACCTGATGACTTGAGACCCAGGGGCCCACATGGTGGAAGGAAGATCTAATTCCTGAAAGCTGTCCTCTCTCTCTCTCTCTCTCTCTCTCTCTCTCTCTCTCTTTCTCTCTCTCTCTCTGTCACACACACACACACACACACACACACACACACACACACACGTATACACATCCCCCATGGTGTATATGTGTGCACCCCCAGTAAGTTAAGAAATTTACTTTTTTAAGAAGTGTAAGCCAGGTGGTGGTGGCACACGCCTTTAATCCCAGCACTCGGGAGGCAGAGGCAGGCAGATCTCTGTGAGTTCGAGACCAGCCTGGTCTACAGAGCTAGTTCCAGGACAGGCTCCAAAGCCGCAGAGAAACCCTGTCTCGAAAAACCAAAAAGAAAAAAAAAAAGAAGCATGCTGTATTTTCTGACTTTGTTTCTTTGAGAAGGAAGACTTATTACCCAGGGACAGTCATAATTTTAGCTTACCAAATTATTGTCTAGTTACCGGATTTGAAAACACGATTCCATAGAATGTCCTTCTGAACAGCAAATTACATGCCGCTTCCCCAGCAGTTGCCAGTGGCAAGCATGTGTCAGTGCTAGCCAGCCACCTGTAAAATCAGTGTGTGTGCTGCAAGGCTGTGGAAAGATGCATCTTAATGGGAAGGGTGACTTTAATGGGTGTAAAAGGTGATGCTGCCTGGCTTGGTGGTGCCCATCTAGAACCCCAGCACTAGGGGGAGGGGTGGGGAGTGAAGGCAGGAGAATTGGGGGTTTGAGGCCAGCCTGGGCTACATAGAGAGACCTTGGGTTTTTTTTTTTTGTTTTTGTTTTTTTAAATGCAATGCCTATAGTTCACTGGTGACATCTACCAAAGCCTCAAAAATGACAAAGAGAAATAAGGATGACAAAATAATAATAATAATAATAATCTAATTTCTTCTTGGAGGAAAAAGAAACAAATTGATTTTGATGTGTATCCTCCAATTTTTGTTCACACCTTAAATTTTCCCCACTGGCCTAACAGCATTAAAAGTTGTCCATTAATCTTCCCTTGGGCCAATAATAAAATGGTCTCATAAGATGCAACAGGAGCCAGAAGCGAGGACCAGGGGGTGAGCGGTGGGGATAGTGCGTAGCTATACCGTCCGTGTATGTTAGAAACTGAATATCCCATCATCCTCTTATATGTATAGTTGAGTTCTCAGATTTGTAAGTTTTTATACATCCTTTCATTGAATAAACATTTAATTGGAAAAAAAAATCTCAACAGATCATTAGGAATCTCAGGAACTTGACCAAGTCCTGAGGAAGGAAATGGGATCTCAGTGGCCCAGTTCTGATTACCCAGTCTTCTAAAACTTGTGCTCTCCAGCCAGTGGGAGGACAGTAGGGAAAGACACTTGTCCTCAAGCCTGATGGTCCAGGCTCAGTCCCAGGACTCACATAAAGATGGAAGGAGAGAAATGAGTCCTGAAGATCATCCTCTGAGCTTCAGAACCGTGCTGTGGCATGTATCTCCAGGGAGCAAGGCTGGATTTTGTACCCATGTTCCTTCCTTCTCTAAGCCCAGCCTCTGCTCACTGGGCTGTCTGCCACGCTCACTGCAGGGACATCCCAAATGAGCTGTCGGAACTGGGCTCTCTCTAGAAGGCTGGAATGTGGGGTAGAGGTTGCCAATGAGTCAAAGGAAATAATGATATTACTTAGTGACGAGACTCCTGTCATTTTCCTGCTGGAAACCCTTCTGACTCTTGGCCCAGAATTTTAAGGTCAGTCATTGACCCTCACCACAGGAAGGTCGTGGAGGCAGTCTGCCTGGCTGGGAGCAAAGAGAACTGTGTGTGCTGTGTCTGATGAGCATGGATTTCTAGCAGCTTTGTGTTTGTAAACCTTATTTAACTGATATCTGAGCAGTGAAGGGTGGGGAGCTCCCCATTGCTGATATAATTCCTCACAAAGCTGAGCACACACCCACTGGGTCTCAAGAAGATTATTCCTGCCCAGCGGCGGTGGCACATGCCTTTAATCCCAGAACTCAGGAGGCAGACAAATCTCTAAGTTTGAGGCCAACCTGGTCTACACAGAGAGTTCCAGGACAGTCAGGGCTACACAGAGAAACCTTGTTGCAAAAAAACCAAGCCAGTCCCTTTCTAGAATGGAGTAGGAGGGGAAGGGGGTGGATGAGGGGGAGGACAAGGAGGAGAGGAGGGAGGGGAAACTGTAATTGGTGTATAAAATAAATGAAAATAATGTTATTTAAATTTTAAAAAAAAGATGAAGGTTATTCCCACCCTCAAGTGCGCTTCCCTCTTTCAGCGAGTTTCCAGATGATCCAGGAGTGCAGTGGGACACAGAGAGTGTGGCCAACACCCTCCTCCAACACATAGAGGTCAATAGCATCAACCTGGTAAGGCAATGCCACACTGGGCAAAGCCCAGGGCCCCATCCCGTCACAAGGACTAGCTTCTGCTACTTGTCTGTGGCTGCCTCCCACTCCCAGCCCTGCTCCAAGCCCACTCCAAAAGGCTGCCTGCTAAACGCACTGAGGAGCAGACACGCCTTCCAATTACCTTTGATCTTGATCTTATACATGATCAAGTGAGCAAGTTCTCAACCCTCAGGCTGAGAGCATTTTCCAAATCATGTCCTGCTCCCCCACCTTTCTCTTGCCTCCTGAGAATTCAGAACCTCAGGAACCCGCAAGAGACCTTCACTGACCCAGAACTTCTCATACCAAGTGGTTTCACAGTTACGGTATGATTCTCACTTTGAAGATAAATGTTATAAATGTTAAAATTCTTAATGATCCAGGTGGCTTCCAGAGACATATAGGGACGGGGGTGTGGGGGTGGGGAGTCAAGGGATCTCACCCAGAGCTTTGGGCATGATAAGCTCTAGATCTGTCAATGAGCAGCATTCACAGTTCTGTGGCTATGAGGTTTAAGCTGAGGTTTAAGTTTCATTTGTTTGCTTGTTTGAAACAGGTTCTCAGGGGGCTGGTGAGATGGCTCAGCAGTTAAGAGCACTGGCTTCCTTTCCAGATGGACCCGGGTTCAAACATTCCTAGCACCCACATGGCAGCTCACAACTCTCTGTAACTCAGTTCCAGGGATTCAGACACCGTCACACCAATGTGCACTAAATTAAATAAATTATTAAAAAAAAAAAAAGAAAAGAAAGAAACAGGTTCTCAGCCGGGTGGTGGTGGCGCACGCCTTTAATCCCAGCACTTGGGAGGCAGAGGCAGGCGGATCTCTGTGAGTTCGAGGCCAGCCTGGTCTACAAGAGCTAATGCAGGACAGGCCCCAAAGCATCAGAGAAACCCTGTCTCGAAAAACCAAAAAAAAAAAAAAAAAAAGAAAGAAAGAAAGAAAGAAACAGGTTCTCACGGGTACCCTTGAAACTCACATAGATCAACCTGCTTTTGCCTCTGAAGGGCTAGGATTAAAGGCGTGCAACATCTTGCCCAGCTAACCTTCACTTCTTTTTAAAAAATGAGGATAAGTTCATATTCACTTTATTAGGAAAATCACCATTTTAGGTCAGCAAAGGAGATTCACGTTCGCATAGGGTTAGCAAGTTAGGGTTCTGAAATAGTCAATTCTGGCCTAAAACACATAGAAATCCTCCTGGTTCTGCCCCCCAAGTGCCGGGATTAAAGGTGTGCGCCACCACACCTGGCCGAAGCGGTCCACTTTAAAGTTGCCGAGGTTTACTTTCCAAATCCCCAAATAGTGATTCTTCATAGGTTAATGGCAAAGCTGTGCTGTTCAGAGCTCTTCTCATTTGACTGAGGTTTGTTAGAAGGTAGAGCCTGCTGGTTAAGAAGCTTATTGGGCTTTCACTCAATGGCCAAAGTTCATTGAGTGAATTCACACATTAGACTTTTTTAAAGACTTGTTTCTTTTTGTTATATGCACATATAAACCTATATGAGTATATGTGTACCATGTATCTACAGGAGCCCATAGAGGCCAGAAAAGGGTGTTGGTCCCCCTGGAACTAGAGTTACCGGTGGTTGCCTGGGTCTCCTGGGAGAGCAAGCAGTAAGCACTGTTAGCCACTGAGCCATCTTTTTGCCTCTGTACCCTGCTTTCTTATGGTAGTGGCTCTCCAGGGACTACCCCCAATCCTGGTCCTCATCATAGTGTGTTAGAAGTGTTAGCCGTTACCACTCCCTCCCTTTGTAAGGGAAATTCACCATTCCAAACTTAGACGTCATGGCCTTCCTTGATCTGCTCGGTATATCTTGAGCACAGGAGAACAGGATTTGCCTTTATTTAGGGGCTGAGTTACTCTGAGTAGAGTGCAGGATTGCAGGCATGAACAACATGGCCCATCTCTTTCTTCTTCCTCCATCTTCAAAGAGATCGTGTCACTTTCTGATTCTGGTCACATGGCCTTAACCTCTGACCCTCTTGTGCTCCCTTTTAATGTCCACCATGATTGCATTGAGCCCACCAACCCATCTGGAATAACCTCTCCATCTTGAAACTCTTAATCTCATTGGCAAAAATCCCTTTTGCTACATGAAGTAATAACTCAGGTTCCAGGGAAACAGGACATGTGTAGCAGAGTAAGCCACAGAGCAACCATACTCTACAGCCCTCATTTACATAAGATGGGAGGGCCCAATATTACTACTGTCCTAGGGGATGACTTGTTTGTTTTTGTTTTTCAAGACAGGGTTTCTCTGTGGCTTTGGAGCCTGTCCTGGAACTAGCTCTTGTAGACCAGGCTGGCCTCGAACTCCCAGAGATCCACCTGCCTCTGCCTCCCGAGTGCTAGGATTAAAGGCATGCGCCACCACCGCCCGGTGACAGTCTCAGGATCTGCTCCTGGTTAGGGAGAAACATAAATGTGTTCTTTTAATAATAAAACCCAGTTCTGATGCCTGGCCCTAGAAAAATTCCTGAACAGAGTGTTCACCTCCAGGGGTACTTTCTAATTATGATTTGAGACCAATGAATGGGAGGAGGACTATGCCAGAAACCTTCTGAGTTTCAGGGCTGGGGTTCTAGCCCAGTGGCTGAGTGCTTGCCTAGTTATACACAAGTCCCCTGGGTTTGAATCCCAGCAATGCAATAACCAAAAAAGAAGGAAAAACTGCTTCTTAGTTTTAACAAAGGGGAACATTTATCCTGGTCTTAAAGCCCTTCTCCTTTGAGACTGCGTAGGGCATGCCCTGAACTGGCACTGACACTCCATGGTGCTCTCATGGTAGCCAAGGCCATTCCTGTGTAAAGAGAAAGACCAAGCCTGGTGTATTGGTACAGGTCTGTAATCCCATCACCTGGGAGGTAGAGGCAGGGACACCAGGAATTTAAGGCTAGCCTCAGCTACATAGAGAGTTCAAGGCAAGCCTGGGGTACATGAGGCATCTTTAAAAAAATCATAATCACAAAATAAACGAGCAAGAGTGAATCTTTTCCCAGACTACCCGATTCAGTTCTAGCCCCTTCATGTGTATGAGGACACTTTCCATCCTTGGGGACAGCCCTTCTTGTTCCTTCATTCTAACCAACCATCCCTAGTCTTTTCCTGAATCCTCGTTTTCTTATGCTGCTTCTGTGAGCCACACTGAAGATATCTGTACAAACGGAACCGGAGGCAGCCTGAGCTGGGCTGCTGTGCGCTGTGCGCTTGCCTCCAGGACGCTGCGCTTGCGGTGTGGCATGAGGAAAGGACACCCAGGAAACCAGGCTACATCCATCTGAACAATTCCTATGCAGCAGCCAGCTAAGGAAACGAACGTGCTAGCAAGTGGCCAGGCAAATAAACAAACACCTGTTGAGACAAGTTCACATGTATCCCAGGCTGGCCTTAAACTTCCTGTAGATCAAGGATGACCCTAAGTTTCTGACCCTCATGCCTCTCTCTCCCAGGATCTGGGATTACACACACGCACCACCACATCAAGCTTATACAGTGCTAAGGAACAAACTCTGGGTTTCAGGTGTGCTAGGCAAGTTCTGCCAACCAAGCCACATCCCCAGCCCACAGCAAAGGTATCCTGAGCCTTGGAGACATATCAGTCAGTAAAGACTTGCTCTGCAAGCATGAGAATTCAAGTTTGATCTCTAGAGCCCATGTTGGAAACCAACAAACAAAAGCCAGGCATGGTGCTGTGCTGTGTGTTTATGATCCCAGCACTGGAGAAATAGAGGCAGGCAGATCCCTGGTACTCCCAGGCCTGCCAGGCTAGCCTGGGCAGCAAACTCCAGGTAGGTGAGGGACCCTATCTCAAAAACAAGGCAGGGATCTCCGGGGGAATAACACCTGCAGTTCCTCTCTGGTCTCCAAGAGCACATACTTGCACACACACAAGTTTCTGTCTTGAGGCGATTCCCGCTCTGCTCTTTCTACGTCCCAGAACAAGAGTGAAGCACACACTGACCATCGCCACACACAGATCCATCTGCTCAGGGGCGACCCGGGCTGCTCAGAATTTGTAAAGTTTCAGGTTCTGCTCTTTCCTTCCCCAAAGGAATGGTGAAGGCTGCTTTGAAGCTGTGGCAGTGGAGAAGCCATTCAGCAGCTCTGAGTGAGCCCTTCCTCCCCGGGTCTGTCCCTACAGGTGGTGACTTTTGATGCAGAAGGAGTCAGTGGTCACAGCAATCATGTGGCTTTGTACAAAGCTGTGAGGTATGCTTCTCTGGGTGATGGAAGTGGGAAAGGGTCTCCCCATTTGATCAAGGGCCCCAGTCACTAAAATACCTTCCTGCCTGTCGTCCAAGCCCCGGGAAACTTTCTCTTTTGTCACCATGCAGTCACCGCTGCTCTGGTGCTCACCCACCTACCCACCTCACCACATCTTTTTTTTAAAAAACATGTATGGGTGTTTTGCCTTCATGTATGTCTGTGTACCAGTGTACCACGTGCATGCAGTGCCCACAGAGGCCAGAAGATGGCATCAGATCCCCACAGAATAGAGTTACAGGTGGTTGTGGGCCTTTGTGTGGGTGCTGGGAATTGAACCTGGGTCCCCTAACCAGTGCTCTAAGCCACTAAGCCCCCTCTCTAGCCCCACGTCCTCTTTATGAGAACTCCCACAAGTCTTTGTAGGGGTGAAAAGACTGTCTCCTAAGTTTTTTATTTTTCAGGGTTTATTTTTTTCAGATTGTCTTCATTTATTAAGTGTAGACATACTATGTTATTAAAAGTTCTTATTGGCCAAGCCAGGAGGTGGTGGTGCACGCCTTTAATCCCAGCACTAGGAGACAGAGGCAGGTGGATCTCTGTGTGTGTGTGCATGCGCACACATACATGCATGCATGTGTGTATGTGTGTGTCGTGTTTGTGTCATGCGTGGGTGTGTCATGCCTGGGGGTGCGTGCGTGTGTGTGTGTTGTGTCCTAACCAGTTTCATCAGGGTACTTACAGCAGCCTGGGTGAAAGGGCATTTATAGGAGCTCGAACACCTTACCAACGGCTGCACTGCTGAAGAAAATCTCTCTCCTGTCCCAGCAGTCATTACTAGACCCTTAGGAAGGGGTGGAGGGTTTTTTATATTTTTGTTTGTTGGTTGGTTGGTTTTGTTTTTGAGACAGGGTCTTGCTATCTTGTCCTGGCTGGTCTAGAACTCACTATGTAAACCAAGTTGGGCTCAAACTTACAGTGAACCTCAGGTCTCTGCCTCTTGGTGCTGGGATTACAGGCATGTACCTGTCCAGTTTAGCACCTGAATTCTGTTTTATCCCCTGGATACTACAAATAGGGTAACTGACTCTATCTCCATCTTTACTGTGGCCACAGAAACCTGATAGGCCAAATCCTCAGCCCTCAGAAAGAATGAAGGAGAGTCCAGGAGTGAGGCCTGTGGACCAGTTTAACCATTTTCACCCCTCCCCTTGCTGATGTTCTATTAGGTTTCTCCTAAGCTGTTCCCAGGCTTTGGGAGAACAATGACAAACCTGCATAATATGACATCCCAATTGTTGCTGATTAGCCTGACATTCGGGAGACTGTGGCAGGAAGATCTGTGTCTGCCTGTTAGCATGCCTATTAGCCTCACATTCAGGAGACTGGCAAGAAGGTCTCTGCATCAGGCATTCTAGGCCACAAGCAAGCAAGACTATCTCAAAAAAAAAAAATCTCCATGTTCATCTTACCAGAGAAACCAAAATGAAGCCTCAAAAATGGTGCATGACTTAGGGTCAAACAAACAGACTGTGTTCCCTCTCCTCCAGAGACTGCTTCTGCAGAGTGCAGGTTCTGTCCTAGCTGCTGAGGAAAGAAGGGCGCTGGAAAGTCTTAATTTCCCTTCTTCTTCTTCTTCTTCTTCTTCTTCTTCTTCTTCTTCTTCTTCTTCTTCTTCTTCTTCTTCTTCTTCTTCTTCTTCTTCTTCTTCCTCTTCCTCTTCCTCCTCCTCCTCCTCTTCTTCTTCTTCTTCTTCTTCTTCTTGGTTTTTTTCGAGACAGGGTTTTGCTGTAGTTTTAGAGCCTATCCTGGAACTAGCTCTTGTAGACCAGGCTGGCCTCGAACTCACAGAGATCCGCCTGCCTCTGCCTCCCGAGTGCTGGGATTAAAGGTGTGCACCACCACTGCCCGGCATTTTCCCTTCTTCTAAACATGCTCACCATTCTCAGACTGAAGCTGTCACCGTTATGAAGTTGGAAATGACCTCACTGGTCACTGAGTGCAACCATCTCATTTGACAGGCAGTGAAGAGGTTTGCCCAGCACAAGACTCAACATTAGCAGAGACAGGCCTAGCACTCAGGCATCCCGGTTCTCTCTTCCATTAGGTGCGTCCATTGGGTGCTTCCGTCAGGTTCACATGAAGGCAAACCCAGCTTGATGGCCCTCCAGCCTTGTCTTTAATTGTATGCAACTTTGGAAGGTGCTAGAAATTAGTACTCTCATATCTTCTTCCCAGTTATCCCTGATTCTTTGACTGTGGGATGATGAGAGACCACACGTCTCTTCCCTCTTGTAAAAACCGCTCGTTTCCTGGACCAGCAGAGGCCACAGATATAGCTATGTGTTAATAGTTGCATTAGGTTCATTCATAGTTAAGAAAGTCACACCACAGGTTTCAGTAGACAATGCAATTTTTTAGTGAAGATACACAAAAAAGTGTGTATTCTGGGAATGGACCTTTAGCCAAACTTGTTATTCTAAGAACCGGACTGTTGGAAAGCAAGCCATTGGCAGGCAGAAACAGGGACTCCACTTCATCCCAGGTCACACAGAGCCTTATAAATTTTTGCCCAAGTATTCACTGGAAAATGGTCAGCTCAAGCTTGCTATAAACAAACCAAGAGTGCCTCAACAGACAGCGGGCAAAGCACTGGAGGGGACTTGGTTAGTTCATCCCCGCTTGTGCTCTTTGTTTTTTGTCAACTTGACACAGCTAGGGTCATCTGGGAAGAGGGAATGTCAATTAAGAAAAGGCCTCTGTCAAATTGGCCTGTAGGAAAGCCTGTGGGGCATTTTCTTGATTGATGATTGATGTAGAAGGGTCCAGCCTACTGTGGGTGGTGTCCCTGATGGCAGGTGGTCCTGGGGTGTACAAGAAAGCAGGCCCAGCAAGCCAAAGGTAGCAAGCCAGTAAGAAGCACTTCTCCACGGCCTCTGCTTCAGTTCCTGCCTCCGGCTCCCTGTTTGAATTCTTGACCTGACTTCCCTGTGATAGACAGTGATCTGGGAGTTTTAAGATGAAAATCTCCCAAAGTTGCTTTTGGTCGTGGTATTTATCACAGCAACAGAGAACCAACTAGGACACTAGTCAACTCTGGGGGGACCCTGGCAGGATGTCATTCAGGGCAGGGAACTCAAAGGCATAGCTTTCTGCCAACAGGCCTGCCTACAGCTGGTATTTCTTCAGATGCTGGAGTGTCATGGGCTCTCAGAGTTCATGAGTCCTTTCTGTACTAATGGGGGCCTGCACGTCAGAGAAAGCAATGTGTGGGCACGCCGACCAGTCTCCACATCCTCCTCCTGTCTGCTGAGTCCATCAGACTCACCTTCGTCCTCACCTGCCTGTGCCCTTCTGTGGCATTTGACCCTGTCACTCATCAAAATGCTGCTTCGACTTGATGACACTGGTCATCTCCCAGTCTCTTCCTATCTTTCTTCCTACCCAAGGCCCCTCAGTGTCCCAGTGCCCAGGCCTCTCTTCCCAGCCATGCTCAGTAAGGTTCTTCAAGGGTCACGAGGGCTGTGAGTGTGATTACTTGGTGTGGGCCTCCAGTTCTCATCTCTGGACCAGTGCATCTGCCTCAAAGTCAGACTGGCTCTGCCCAGAGTGCAGGAAAAGATGTCTCCCAGGATCCCAAAAACCTCTTTCAGCTTTGCTGATTCTTATGGTTCCCATGCATTTACCAACTCTCTCTTGACTCCTTCACTTTGATCTCTGCTTCTGAGCCCCTATTCGTGTGTGTGTCTTTGTTGTCTGGGTCTACCCACATCTCCTTCTGTGTCCCCCATCCTCTGATAACAAAGCCAGGAAGCAATCCAGCAATTATGGGTGTTGAATTTACCATGTCCCTCCTTAGAGCAGTGAGCTCAGAACAGCTTTCATTGTCACACAGTGGGAGTGAGGGGGGTCAAAAGGAGAAAGGAAATACAGGGGAGAAACATAATTAACATGTTCAAACATTCTTTCACTAGACTCACATTATTTATATATATATTAAATATATATAAAATTATATATGGGTTTTGGTGGTTTTTTTGTTGTTTTTTCAAGACAGGATTTTTATTTGTAATGGTTCTGGCTGTCCTGGAACTCACTCTGTAACCAGGCTTGCTTCGAACTCACAGAGATGTGCCTGCCTCTGCCTCCCAAGTGTATAATTTCTTTTTTGTTTTGTATGTATTTTTGTTTATTCGTGACACTGTTTCTCTGCATAGCCCTGACTGTCCTGAAACTCACTCTGGAGACCAGGCTGGTCTTGAACTCAGAGATCTACCTGCCTCTGCCTCCTGAGTGCTGGGATTAAAAGCGTGCACCACCAAGGCCGGCTAACTCAAAGTTTGAGGATAGTTATCCATTTACTCTAATGGGTAACACTTGGGCCAGACTGTTCCGTAAGCTGTACACCAGCTTCTGGATCAAGCTGAATGGGAATGAAATGCCCACTCTGCTCCCCTCAGCAATAGCCAGATGTTGGTTCATGCAGCAGAAACCATGAGGAGCCTGTGCATTTGGTTGGGGCCTGGGCCGCACAGGCCTTGCTCTGAAGGTCCTTCCTGTTAACACAGAAGAGTTAATGGCTCATTCATTCTCTAATGCTTGTCCTCTCCATCCTCCAGGGCCTTGCACTCTGAAGGGAAGCTACCTGAAGGTAAGGAAAGCCTGGCTTTATTGCAAATAGACAACGGTTACTATCCCTTTGAGAAATTTACCAAGGAAATCTGCAAATATTGTCAGCCCTCTATATCTGAGGGTTTCTATTTATCTATGGATTTCACAACCTGTGATCAAAATTATTCAAGGGGATGCTGGAGACATGGCTCCCCAGTTAAGAGCACTTACTGCTCTCACAAAAGGCCTGGATTCAGTTCCCTGCACCCATATCAGGCAGATTACAACAACCTAAAACTCCAGTTCCAGGGACATCAGACACCATGTGCACAAATGTGATGCATATAAAGTCAGGCAGGCATGAGCACGTGCACACACACACACACACAAATGTTTAAATATGCAGGGGGGAAAGGGCACCTGTACTGAACATGCAGATTCTTTTTTCATTATTGGTCCTTAGACAATGCAATATAGCAACTATTTCCACAGCATTTGCCTTATATTAGAGATTATAAGTAACCTAGATATGATTTAACATATACAAGAGAATGTGGGTAGGTTCTGTGTAAGTCCTCCGTCATTTTATATGAGAGACTTGAGCATCCATAACTGTAGTATTTGTGGGGGTCCTAGAACAGTATTGCTGTGCACTAAAGGACACCTAGTCACAGAGCAGCCCTAGACTGTGCAAGTGTTGGAAGGTGGGCCACGCCCCCTGAACCAGTCAGGTCTGTGTGGCAGGTTCAGACTGTATGCACTGCCAAGCACCCTATCTAGTTTCCTCCCAGGGAAGGGTAGCTCTTTTCCATTGCTGACATTCTGTTAGTCTGTCCAAACTCACCTCCCATCACCCACTCAATTAAGGGTTATAAAAGTGCCTCACAAGTTCCCTGTAGATTGATGAGCTTGAAAGAGTGTACTTTCTAACACCCACCCCCGTGAAACCTAGGATCCCACTGGCCAGTCACTGCCTGGGAGGCATGGGACCCCACTGGCCATCCGCTGCCTGATGTCCTACGCTACTTCTCTGAGCAAGTTCTGGCCTGTCCTGCCTTACAAGGGTGACATGAGATCAAAGGTGAAACCTCAGTGATGTGTGCTGTCCTCACAGGCTGCGAGGTCTTCTGTTCACCATGTAAGATGGGCAGGCCCTACACTATCAACATTACTTGAGCAACTAGGAAGCTAAAATCCAGAGCAGTTAAGGGAATTTACGTGTCAGTTTTTTGGTTTTGTTTGTTTGTTTTTTTCCAGAGACAGGGTCTCACTCTGAAGCCCGGGCTAACCTCAAATTCATTATGGAACCCAGGCTTGCCTCTGGCTTATGGCACTCCACCTGTCTCTGCCGTCCAAGTGCTGGGGTGACAGGTGGAAGCCACCACACCCAGCGCCTCGTGTTGGAGCAAAGCTGAAATGAGTCTTCAGCCTCCTGACTCAGAAATTCCTGTCTCCGTCATCCTCCCTCCACCCTCTAGCAGCCCCCTTCCTCTCACAGTTACACAAACAGTGGGCGGGAGCTCTGTGGCCCTGTCACTCTTCCCGTACGGGAGAATACTGGTCAAAGTGCCACCAGGCACCCAGCAGCTGGAGAGCAACTGCTCAGCCTGCCTTGAGCCACCTGGAGAGGGAGGGCGCTCAGGGAGCCAGGCTGAGAGCAGCAGCGTGACCCCATCTGCCCTCCCTCCTTGCCCAGGGTGTTCCGTACTCACTCTGCAGTCTGTAAGTGTGCTTCGGAAGTATCTCTACCTCCTGGATCTGCCCTGGTCTCTACTCTCATCCCAGGATGTCCTCTTCATGCTCACCAGCAAAGAAGTGGCACAGGCCAAGGTAAGGATTGTACTTCCTGGACACGGCACTGTGAACCTAGCCTCCGGTCCCTGGGCTCCTCAAAGCCCTGCCACCTGGCAAAGCCCCCTCTATGGGGACGCGGCCAGGCCTGCTTGCTAGATGATTTCAGCTACACCCGACGGGCATGTATTTTCAATGACCTGGGCCTTTTTCCTGATTATAAAAACTTTAAATAAATAAATGGCAACACGCTCATTTTAGAAAACTCAGAAATACATAACAGCATCAGTAAAATAAATTAGCGGCTGGAGAGATGGCTCAGTGGTTAAGAACACTTGATGCTCTTGCAGGGGACCTAGGCTCAGTTCTCTGCACCCACCTTGAGCACCCCACAACCATCTGAAACTCCAGTTCCAGGGTATCTTCACCCTCCTCTGGCCTCCATGGGTACTATACATAAGGGATACATATACGTGTGCACCCATACATATAAAATAAATCTTTTTTTTTTAAAAGCCAGCAGTGGGGCAGGTGACTCTGCGAATCATTAGAGCTGGGGGTGGGGGACTGTGGGTTGGTGTGCCCTGATCTGCTGAGAAGGGAAGGTCTGAAAATAATAGCCAGAGCAAGTGTCCTCTGATTCTTCCAGAAAGCCATGTCCTGCCACCAGAGTCAGCTCGTCTGGTTCCGCCGCCTCTACGTCCTCTTCTCCAGATACATGAGAATCAACTCACTGCAGTTCCTCTGAAGCCAGAAGAGTTTTCAGATCTTAGGAAGAAAAGGGAGGAACAGACCAAGAAGTCCCTGGGCCTGGCTTTGGGCTGCCTTATCTCCTTAACCCGGGGAGATCCCAGCAAAGCAGCCTCTGAGAACAAACCCTATGGACAAGAGTCACACAGACCCTGCTTCCTCCTTAGGGGAAAAAAAACCCCACTAAGACCCAAAACTACACTAACGCAACACTCACCTTTTTATTTTATTTTATTTTACAATATATACACAGCACAAGCTATGAAAAATATTTTCAAATCTCAGAGGTTAAAAAGATGCATAGAGCCAGGTGATGGCAGACGCCTTTAATCACAGCACTCAGGAGACAGAGATAGGCCAAGCCCTATAAGTTTGAGGCCAGCCTGGTCTATAGAGCAAGTTCCAGGACAGCCAGGGCTACACAGAGAAACCCTGTCTTGGAAAAAAAACAAAAACAAAACCAAAATGCATAGAATTACAATGCTTCCAGGTAGTGACATCTGAGAATTATTTTGTGCCTGTTCATATTTATTTTGCTATCTACTGTAAATTAAGAGGTTGGGGATGGTAGCTCGGTTGGTAGAGTGTTTGCCTAGGTTTGGCCTCCAGCATAGCATAAACTGTGTGCCAACATTTGGGCTGTGGAGGCAGAAGTATCAGAAATTCGGCGTCATCCTCAGATACATAGCAAGTTTGAAACCAACCCAGGCTAAAGAAGACTCTTCAAAAATAAATAATATGTAAAAATCTAGGAAGGGGGCTGGAGAGATGGCTCAGAGGTTAAGAGCACTGACTGTTCTTCCAGAGGTCCTGAGTTCAATTCCCAGCAACCACATGGTGGCTCACAGCCATCTATAATGAGATCTGGTGCCCTCTTCTGGCATGCAAGCATACATGGAAGGAATGTTGTATACATAATAAATAAATAAATCTTTTAAAAAAATATAGGAAGGAACTTTTTTGTTTGGTTTTGTTTGTTTCCCAAGACAAGGTTTTTCTGTATAGCCTTGACTGTCCTGAACTGCTCTGTAGGCTAACCTGACATGGAACTCAGAGACACCTTCACATAGACATACATGCAGGTAAAATACCAATGAACACAAAATAAAAATAAATAATTTTTTTGAGAAAGGGTTTCTCTGTATAACAGCCCTAGCTGTCCTGGAACTAGCGCTGTAAACCAGGCTGGCCTCAAACTCACAGAGATTTGCCTGTCTGTCTCTCTGCCTCCCGAGTGCTGGAATTAAAGGTGTATGCCACCACCATGCAACTATAAAAATAAATAATTAAAAACAAAGAAATAGAAAATAAGAAGAGGCCAGTTCGCTCTATGTAGTGAGTTCCAGAATAGCCAGGGCTACAGAGAGAGACCCTGTCTAAAAAGGTCTACATGGTGGTGCGCTCTCAGGATGCTGAAGCAGGATTTCAAGTTTAAAGCCACCACAATCTACATGGCAAGACACTCTCTCTCAAACCCAGATTAAAACACAAACAAATTCACATTTGCCTCATTAAACCTTCCATATCATTCAATCTGTAACAATTATAGGCAGGCCAAAACTATGTGACACAGTGGAAAATGCTCTTTCCTGGGGTTGTGGTTATGATTTGCAGAGCCCAAGCTGAAACCTAATAACAATTTGCTTCATGGATGCTCTGTAGTTGTGACAGGTGGAAGATAAAGCATTCTAAAGGTCTCTTCTGGAGCAGAGGGATTCTGGGGAGGGTAAAGTGTCAAGATGCAGGACAAATAACAGGGTCCAGGCAAGATTGGTAGTTATGGAAAAGTACTGTATCCAAATTCACCAGGGGGAAATTAAAAGCCTGCAAAACAGCTGGGGGTGTAGCTCAGAGAAGCGGTTGCCTAGGATGCATGGAGACCTGGGTCTGGTTTCCAATGCTGTATAAACAGGGTGTGGCGGTGGTACAAGCCTGAAATCTCAGCATTCAAGAGGTGGAGGCCAGAGGATAAGAAATTCAAGGTTATGGTGTGAGGTGGTGGCACATGCCTTTAAGGCCAGCACTTGGTGGGCAGGGGAGAGGGTCATGCAGAGGCAGGCAGATCTCTGCAAGTTCAAGAGAACCAGGGCTATGTAGAGAGACCCTGCCTTAAAAAGCAAAAAAAAAAAAAACAAAAAAAAAAACAGAACACTATAGCAGTTGGAGGTTCTAATTTCATCCAGAATCTGACAAATCAACCTGGCAGCTAGTTCACACGGCACTTAGAAACACCAGCACTGGGCTAGAGTGAAGGCTGCACGGTTAAAAGCACCCACCGCTCCTGCAGAGGGCCAGTTTGATTTTCAGCACCCATGTCAGGCAACTCATAACCTGCTCTAAAGGGATCCAAAGCCTCTGGTCACCTGTATTTACATACACAAGCCCACAAATGACAAAGACACACAAGATTTTCAAATCTTTTAAAAAGAGCATTGATATCCACTTACAGAACACTCATTTACAAACACCAGTTAGTCACTGGCCACTGAAAAATCCGTAATAAATACCCCAACACAGAGACTTTCCTGTTCACAGTGTGTGACCAAAATCTAACTTCAGATGAGGTGCAGTATCACATTTGTATAATCCCGGCACTCAGGAGCCCGAGGGAGGAGGAGTGCAAGTTCAAAGCCAGGCTAGCCTGCACATAACAAGACTTTGTCTCAGAAAACAACAACAAAGACCAAAACCCAAGAATGAACATAATACCCATTCTCAAAGAGAAAATAAAACCAAATCCTAGGATGGAAGCTGTGACAGCAGAAGAGTGTCCCAGAGGCTATAAATTCAATCTCTCTCTCTCTCTCTCTCTCTCTCTCTCTCTCTCTCTCTCTCTCTCTCTCTCACACACACACACACACACACACACACACACATCTAGAAATAAGAAGTTTAGCATATGGAATCTGTAGGTAATCTATAGTCTTTAAATTATTTCATTTAAAAAAAAGGTGGGGCTGGAGAGATAGATGGCTCAGTAGTTAGAGTGCTGACTGCTCTTCCAGAGAGCCTGGGTTCAATTCCCAGCACCCACATGGCAGCTTACAACCCTAGCTCCGGTTCCAGTGGTTCTGATGTCCTCACACAGATATACATGAATGCAAAAGACCAATGCACATAAAAAGAAATTATTTTTTTAAAAGGTAGAGAACAAGTACACTACAGGATTCAGTTTCAGAAAGTCAACACCATAAACCAGAAGGAAGACTTATTTACAGATGAATACTAATAATAGGTATAACAGAAGATAGTAGAAAGGATAGTAAGTTTTCTTTGAGAAATGAAATAGAATAAGCTGGGGTTGGGGATTTAGCTCAGTGATAGAGTCCTGTAAGCATAATGCCATGAGTTTAGTCCTCAGCTCCAGAAGAGAAGGAGGGAGGGAGAGAAGGAGGGAGAGAGGAAGGGAAAGAGAAAGAGAGAAGTCAGCATATGGAAACACTAAATAAAAAGAGGAAGCAGAAATGGTTTCTGAGACCGAATACATAAATCACCACTGAAAAATGTTTACAGTCCCATGGCAACCAAGTGGGGAGCTTAGTGGAAATGGGTGATTTCCTAACCCACAAATCCCAGCCACAGAGTTGGTAAATGGGGTCCAATAAATTCAATAAGTAAGGTTGTATTGCCACACGGGGACTGAAAATCAGTGTCTCTGAGCCTTGGTGGTGAGCATCATGGCAGTTTTAATGAAAACTGGGCTCCCATAGGCTCATATGTTTGAATATTTGGTCCCATTTGGTAGAACTGTTTGGAAAGGATTAGGAGGTGTGGCCTTGTTGAGGGAGGTGTGCCACTGGGGCTTCTAGGTTTTAAAAGCCCATGCCAAGCCTGCCTCATGCTTGTGGGTCAAGATGTGAGCTCTTGGCTGTTCCTACCACCATGCTTTTGTTCTGCCATGGACTCTAACCCTCTGAAAACACAAGCCAAACTAAATACTTTTCTTGGTAAGTTTCTTGGTCATGGTGTTTTGTCACCACAATAGAAAAGTAACCAAGACAAGCACACACAGATACCTTCAGGTCTCCCGCATCCTGATCCTGACTTCCCATAACAGATAGCTGTTTGGTGTTTGAAGGGACTATAAGAAAACTGTACAAGAGACTCAGGACCACTTACAAAGCCGGTCTTCCTACCTCAAATGACCTAACCAAGTAAAACGTTCACAGGCATGCCCAGCTGCTTAGGTGTTAGTTGATTGCAAATCGTCAAGTTGACAGTGAAGATCAGCCATCACCCCTTTAATGCCAGCACTAGGAGCAGAAGCTGGCAGATCTCTACACTCAAGGCCAGTTCTAGGGCAGCAAGGACTACATGTGAGATGCTGTCTCAAAATAAAGAACGCAGGCCAGTGAGCAAAGGCACTTGCCACCAACCTCCAAACATTCATGGCTGTTGTTTTTCTCTGCCACACAGTGGCTGTAACTGAACTGACCGCTGCCTTGGTTGCTGACTATACTTTGTCACTTCTGCTTCACCGCTAAGGCTGAGGCTGTGGCTCCGGGGAGTCTGCAAGTCTCACCGAAGCTGTCTATGCCACCTCCACACAGGGAGGTAAATGTTGTTTCTGACCAAGTCTCTATCCTTTTATTTTACCAATAAAGACTTGGGAGGCAGATGCTGGGGTGAAAACTTGCTAGCTCAGAGGCAGAGAAAGTAGTGGGGTGACTTCCTCCTCTGCCTTTGTCTCAGAAAAACTGCTCTCTTCTGAAAAAGTACTCCTCAAACCAGATGTCCCTCCCTTCTACTTCCTTTGACTCTCTCTGTCTCTCTTTCTCTCTCTCTGACTTCCCTACTTCCCCTCACCCTCTATGGTTACTTTCAGCCAATGGGTTGCTTGCTCCACATCTTGACCTATGGTTGATTTTATTTAAATAATGTAATCTCAGGGTTCACAGTGTGATCAACTATCCTGTAACAAATAGCAAAGGAAAGAACTGACTATACATTGTCCTCTGACTTCTGAGCATGCTATGGAACACACACAGACATGCACACACATGCAGACACACAGTACAAATTAAAATATTTTTTAAATAGATAAGAAGAAATGAAGGATACTGAGGTGGTGTGAAAGAAAACGACCCCCAAATGGAGTGGCACTATTAGGAGGTGTGGCCTTGTTGGAGAAAGCATGTCACTGTAGGGGCAGGGCTTTGAGGTCTCCTATGCTTAAGCTACACCCAGTTCACTTGTGTTGCCTATGGATCAAGACAGAAATCTCAGGATCAAGATGTAGAAATCTCAGTTCCCTCTCCAGCACCACATCTCCCTACACACCACCATGACAAGAATGGACTAAATCTCTGAAACTGTAAACCACCCCCAATAAAATGTCTTCCTTTAAAAGAGTTGCCATGGTCATGGTGTCTCTTCACAGCAACAGAAACCCTAACTCAGACAGATACAGATTTGAAAACACAACTTGTACATTAACAGGGATTGTTGGTTCATCAAAGGAAATGTTGACAACCTGCTACTTGTTTCGATGTTGTGGAGGTCAACTCCCCCCTTACCCCTTTCATAGGATCTAGCCAGGTAGAAGGGTTGGAGGAGGGACTGCAAAAAGAAAAAAAAATCAAGATTAAAGGACTGTTTGTTTGAAAAACAAGAGACACAAGGGCAAAATATTAAAGTAGAAAAATACAGGTAAATATATAGAGAGACTTTAGTAAAAAAATACTTGGTCTGGAGGAATGGCTCAGCAGATAAAAGCACTGCTCTTGCCCCTGACATACAAGTAGTGGACATACAAACACACAGGCAAACATATAAAATAAAATCTTTTTTAAAATTAAATTTAGAGCTGGGTGTGGTGGTGTACACCTTTAGTCCCAGAACTTGGGTGGCAGAGGCAGGTGAATCTCTGAGTTCAATGCCAGCCTGGTCTACAGAGCAAGTTCCAGGAGAGCCAGGACTACACAGAGAAACCCCTGCCTCCAAACAAACAAACACAATTTCAGTGGCTCAGTAGTTAAAGGCGCTGTTTGCTCTTCCAGAGATTCTGAGTTCAATTCCCAGCATCCACATGGTGGCTCACAACCATCTATAATGGTATCTGATGCTCTCTTCTGGTGTGCAGGCATACAGGCAAATAGAGCATCATATACATAAAATACATAAATAAGTCTTAAAATTAAATTTATAAAATACATTTTTTTAATTAGAAAATTAAGAATGCCTGGAATTTTTGTTATCTTTTTTTTGTCTGTTTATTTTTGAGACTTACTGTGAAGTCTGGGCTATTTGGAACTTGCTGTTTAGATCCCGGAGCACGGAGTCCTCCAGCCTCTGACTCCTGGCTACTGGGATGGATTACAGGCATGGGAAACCATGGAGTTTGGACTCTGAAAATCCAGTCTGTGGGTCGCGTAGTCCTAGGACTGTCTGACCAGGTCCTAACAATGTGGATTCCTCCCGGCAAGCCAACAAAGTCGTCTTTATTTCCTTTCCCCAAATCATTGATGTGTAGTCTACACCACGAACACAGGCAGGTCAGAGGCCCAGGCCCAGGAGCGGGCTCTTTCCTCCCACCCTGGTTTTCTCGGCTCTGGCTCTGGCTGTCAGGCTTCAGAGGTAAGAGATTTCAGCCTCTGCGCTGAAATGTCCTGGTGACATGTCCTGGTGTAACTGCTCTGGTGACTCTTCCTTGAGGTGTTTTCATTGGCTCCTTGTCTGTCTCCTTTACATTTCCATCATGCAGCTGTCCTCAAAAATCCCTGTAATAGCCGGGCAGTGGTGGTGCGCGCCTTTAATCCCAGCACTCGGGAGGCAGAGGCAGGCGGATCTCTGCGAGCTCGAGGCCAGCCTGGTCTCCAAAGTGAGTTCCAGGACGGCTAGGGTTACACAGAGAAACCCTGTCTGGAAAACACAAAAGAAACAAACAAACAAGCCCCAAACCCCAAAATTCCCTTTAGCTGCCAAGCACTACACACGTTGGAGGAATTAATAAGCACTTGCTCTGTCTTAATAAAGCCAATGAGGTGATTTGCGAGGCAGACTACATCATACAGGGACACACGCTAATAATTTTTAAATGCTGTAATGAAACTGAATACTTTGCTAATTGTAAAAAGAAAAGATTAATTGAATGAGTTACTCAACTATTTCAAATGTTAGAGTTTCTGGAAAATATTAAGTATTTAATAAGCATGTGTATTACATTAAAATTTCTGTACAACAGGTTGGCTTTGTCTTGTTCAAAGCTGCTTTTATGATAAAAGCCAAACTTCTGATACTACAACCTCAGCCAGTGACTACCCAAATCTTCATTTTTCACTGTTGGGTTTTTTTGATGTATATGTGTGGTGCGTGCATATGTATAATCTGTGTTGTATTCCCATGTGTGGTTAAGATGCTACATTTTGACTCCCTTGCGTGCTCGCCCGCCCCCTCCCTCCCTCCCCGCCCTTCCCCGGCCCTGCCTCCCCCCCCAAAAAAGGGAAAAAAAAGATGCTACATTTTATGTTACACCTATCTGACCACACTTAAAGAGAGAGCAGAAGTGGTTAAGGCTGTTGCCTAGCATGCATGTGGCCCTGGTTGCTAACCACGGCACACGACAACAGAAAATCAAAATAAACAAAGCAGCTGACTGACCTTATAAAAAAAAATGTGGCTAGACACAGTAGCGCATCCTTGTAACCTAGCATGCAGAGGCCTGGGGCAGAAGTGTTGAGTCACAGGTCAGCCTGGGCGATATCATGAAACTATCAAAAGGAAAAGAGCAGGCAAGGAGAACACCAACAACAAGAGCCCAGCACGACAAAAATAAAAAAATACATGGATAAGAAATAAACTAAAAGTTCAAGCCCAGAGTGACTCCTGTCGCAGCCTGTCCAGGTCTTCCTGGACAGGCTCTGTGGCCTCTGAGCACCTGGGTCTACGTCTTCATAGCTCACATGGATTGTGGTCATCCAGTTTCTGGTTGTAATTGTTCTTCCCGTCTTATCTCTTCTCGGTTTCCTGCAGGTGCCTTATGGGTGCCCGTTATTTTAATCTGCTATTAAGTGACAGGCCTCAGAGCAAAAGTCAAAGTTCAAAGAAATGAGGGACCACAGTAATTGCGTTAATGTCAGAAATGTTTATTTTCTAAAAGATCACACAAAAGTTAGTGGGAAGGGAGAAGGTCAACTGTCTTCCATGACATCTGGGCTAAGGGCAGAGCTGCCTAAAGAAATGGTGGCTGGAGCGAACCACAGGGCACTGGGAGTGGAGACAGCGGCCCAGATCTGCACAGTGATGCACACCCACGCAACCCAGGGCTGCTGCCCTGCTATCTCTGTCTCAGGAAGGAGGAAGCCTGAGCTCACTCTTTCGACATGTTCTTGATGGTCTTGTGCTCCTTCATGGCTCTCTCCCAGTCGCTGCCATTGAATTCCTCAGTGACCACACTCCGAACAGTGCCCTCATCGAGGCAGTGGGGGGCAATTCCTAGGGGCAAGTGGAACAGAGGAGAGGGGTCCTCAGTGTGGGTAAGACCAGAGGATCTGTCAGACAAGCCTCGCCTGTGGGCACCTCTATCCCACCAGAGCTATTTGTGTGGCATGCTCCAGCTTGCCACCTCAGCTTACGATGCTGTGTGGCCTCATGTACTGAGAACATAGCTCAGCCTATGCCTATGGTCCACGCCTGCCACGTGACGGTCAGATGCCCTGAAGAGGGCCAGCCAATGCTAGGCAGCATTCAAAACCTCAGAGGCCTGGGACATAGCTCAGTGATAGAACACTTACCGAGTATGTATATGGCCCTATGGTTGATCCCCAGTATAAGGGGTAGGGGTGGGGTGGGGCCAGATGTGGAAAGTATTAGGAAGTTCAGGCCTGGCACAATTCTCAGGCCTTTCCTAGGTTTAGATGGATAAATAACTAAATACTTTCCAGTTTATACAGGACTTTGTAACTATTAAAACCTTTTCCTGAGCAGGCATAGTAGAACATGCCTTAATCTCGTCAATCGGGTGGGAGAAGCAAGGGGCATGCCTGCCAGGAGGCTAGCCTGGACTACATGGACTTCAAAGTAAAAGAGAGTCTCAAAACCAAACCCATGTGAAACAATCCCACAAATAAACAATAAAAAACCCTTTCCTGTTTCCACCCCTCCTCCAGATCAAGCAGGGCCTGAAGAGGGCTCTAGAGGCGCCTCTTTTTCTTTTTAAAAGTATATATTTATTGTCTGTGTATGGGTGTATTCTGTATTCTGTCTGTGGACCAGATATGTGTGTATGTGGAGCCTGTGGAGAACAGAGGGCTCTGGACCCGAGATTACAGTTATGAGCCACCTTTTGGTGCTGGAAACTGAACCCAGGTCCTCAGCAAGATCAGTCAGTGATCTTAACCACTGAGCTGACTCTCCAGCTCCTCCATCTTTTGAGACAGGGTGTCTAGCCTAGACTTACCACAAACTAGCTACACAGCTGAAAATGACCTTGAACTTTAGACAACTCTGCCTTCACCTCTCATTCACTAGCACACCTGGTTCCCTTGCTTCTTTGTTTGGTTTTGGTTTTTTGAGACAGGGTTTCTCTGTGTAGCCCTGTGTAGCCCTGGAACCCATTTTGTAGGTCAGGCTAGCCTCGAACTCACAGAGATCCTCCTGCCTCTGCCTCCTGAGTGCCGGGATCAAAGGTATGCACCATTACACCTGGCTCTTTTTTCTTTTTTGAACAAACCAAATTAAATTTTTTTTAATCTAGTTGAAGATCATGGATGCCAGGTAAGTACCCACTACCACTGAGCTACAGACACAGCCCTTAATTCTGTTTCCAAATACCACCAGCAACAGCCATCATTCTGGCCTCTCCCCTTCTTTTACACCATCGTTATTCCAATGGCCTCCCCGAACCCACAGGCCCATTTCCCACCTGCCTTTCCTTTAAATTTATTTATTTAATGTGTATAGGTGTTTAGCCTGCATACACCACATACATACAGTGCCCACAAAGACCAGAGGAATGTGCCAGATCCCCAAGACTAGAGTTACAGATTGCCTGAGAGTAGGAATTGAACTCTGGTCCTCTGAAAGAGCAGCCAGTACTCTTAACCACTGAGCCATCTTTCCAGCCCCATCCCACCTATCTTCTGTCTACCTTGTAGGGTCTCCCAACAGCCCTAAGGTACCAGGGAATAAGAGCCACCTATAGATGATAGACTCTGAAAAACTACCGTATGCCCAGCACCCATCAGAGGAACCCTGCTCCTCTGACATGCATGCCACGCCCGTCACTCACCAAAGCCTCCAGGGTTGGAGCGCGGAGTGTAGAAGCTCTGGACACCACATCTCTTACAGAAGGTGTGCTGGGCTTTGTGCGTGTTGAACGTGTACGTGGTTATGCTCTCAGTGCCCTGGGAGAACAGAAGTAAATGGGCAAGGGGATCACGTAATGTTATTCATAGTGACCCTTTGGAAAGCATTCGTGGGGTTGCCCTTTTGTAGAGTTCTCTGGGTTGTGGAAATGGTTCCCATTTCCTAGAAAAGCCTTAAAGCTTCTTGAAGACAAGGACCCATCTGTACTCCCCAGATACAATATGCTCTGGAGCCTCAGCCCACAGATCCTCCTATGCCAACTGTACAGTGAACAACCCAATCTCAAGCTGATGTACACTAAAACAGAATAACCTCTAAGCGTCAGGGAGTGCAGGTGCCTGCTTCCCAGGGCCCTTGAGGGACTAGCTCTCCATGTCCCCAAAGAGCATTGCTCAAGATCTTAAGGACACTACTGAACTATACTTGAATTATTCAAAAGGAAAAACCTCTTTGCCACATGTCACAGAAACAAGGGTTAGTTTCCTTTTTGTTGCTTTTTTTTTTTTTGTTTCATTTTTTTCAAGGCAGGGTTTCTCTGTGTAACAGCCCTGGCTGTCCTGAAACTCTCTTTGTAGACCAGGCTGGCCTCGAACTCACAGACATCTGCCTGCATTGGCCTCCCAAGTGCTGGGATTAAAAGTGTGTGCCACCACAGCCCAGCAAGTGTCTTCTTAATGGACAATATGAATGAAAAAATGAGCAAAGTATGTGAACAGACAGTTGAGAGAAAGAAATATATGAAATGATGACCTACAACAAGGGACTTCTCAGTTCTTGCTGAAAAAGATTTTAAAAATCACAAATGTGAGGCCAGAGAGATGGCTCAGCAGTTAGAGCACATACTGCTTTTGCAGAGGACCTGAGAGTTCTGTTGCCAGTACCAACATCAAAACTACCTCTAGCTCCTGCTGCATGGAGAGCCAGAGCCTCTGGCCTCCAAAGACACCTGCATTCACATGCACACAGACACTCACAAATACACACACCTGATATAACAACCTCTTGTGGCCTTCATGGGCACTGGCATGTACATGTGCCTACTAACAATGCAGACATACACAAATACGTAAAAATATAAACAAATCTGTTTTTTGGGTTTTTTTTGGTCTTTTATTGTTTCTTTTTTTTGGGGGGGGTTTCGAGACAAGGTTTCTCTGTAGCTTTGGAGTCTGTCCTGGAACTAGTTCTTGTAGATCAGGCTAGCCTCAAACTCACAGAGATCCGCCTGCCTCTGCCTCCTGAGTGCTGGGATTAAAGGCGTGCGCCACCACGCTTGGCCAAATCTTTGTTTTTAAAAGCACTACGGTAGAGGCTACACGGATGGCTCAGCATTTGGGAGCATTGGCTCCCTTCTGGAGGACCCAGCACCCACACGACAGCTAATGGCCATCTGTGGCTCCAGTTCCAGGGGATCTGACACCCTCACTGACATATATGAAAGCAAAACACCAAAGCACATGAAATAAAAATAAATAATTAAAAAAATCACAATGAGCCAGGTGGTGATGGCACATGCTTTTAATCCTAGCACTCAGGGCAGATCTCTGTGAGATCAAGGCCAGCCTGGTCTACAGAATGAGTTCCAGGGCAGGTTCCAAAGCCACACAGTGAAACCCTGTCTCAGAGGAAAAAAAAACCAAAACATTATAGTGGTTAACATGGCATTGAAGAACATATACAGAAATATACATTCTGCCAATGATGGCGATGCATGCTTGTAATCCTAGCACTTGGAAGATGCAATCCTTGCACCTAGACAGGAGGACTAGAAATACATCACCCCAAGCTAGCTCAAGGCCAGTTTGGGCTGCATGAGACCCTGTCTCAAAAAATAAAAACACATAACAATGAGGGGCTGGATGGGAGATGGTTCAATGGTTAAGAGCACTTCTTGCTCTTTCAGAGGACTGGAGCTTGGGTTTCAGCACCCATGGGCAGCTCATAACCATCTGTAAGTCCAGCTCCAGGGCATTTGAGAAATTCTTCTAGCTTCCATCGGCACTGGCATGCACATGTGTCTACAAATAATGTGGGCACACATAAAGACACATAAAATAAAGAATGCTTGCTAACACTAAGCAGCACTAACAATCTCCAAGGTTCAAAAGTGAAAACACAAGATGTAAAACATGGGCTGTGGGCATGGCTCATGGTGGAGCCCATGTGGGCATGTTAGTACACACTAGGCCCTGGATTCACTCCAACATGGCAAAGGGGATAACTTCACTAGAACTTCTTTTATATATATATATATATATATATATATATATATATATATATATATATATATATATATATATATATAAATATATATATATACATACATACTTGTATATGTTTTCCATGCATATATATTGTCCAAGAGGCATCTATGAAACAGTTGTTCTCACTGGGTGGTGGTGGCGCACGCCTTTAATCCCAGCACTCGGGAGGCAGAGGCAGGTGGATCTCTGTGAGTTCGAGACCAGCCTGGTCTACAAGAGCTAGTTCCAGGACAGGCTCCAAAGCCACAGAGAAACCCTGTCTCGAAAAACAAAAACAAAAAAAACAAACAAAAAAAAAAAAGAAACAGTTTTTCTCAAAGGACAGAAACTTGGTGGCTAAAGAGTGGGGTTGTTGAGTAGGAGCCAGGACTCAGGGGCTAAGAGAGCTTGAGCTTACTGCCCAATCATGAGGGCCAGGATTCGTATCCCAGCACATATACTGGACACCTTATAGCCTATAAATCCCGTTCTAAGGGGTCCAGTGCTTTCCTCTGTGGGCTTCTGCATATGTCCAGAGTCATGTAGACACATAAATACAGATACACACAGACTCACACATACATTAAAAAATAAAGTTTACATTTCAAAATGTTTTTTAGATGGGCAGTGGTGCAAGCCTTTAGTCCTAGCACTCAGGATGCAGAGGCAGGAAGATCTCTGTGAGTTCAAGGCCAGCCTGGTCTACAGAGTGAGTTCCAGGACAGCCAAGGTGACACAAGAAACCCTGATTTGATACACAAAACATAAAAAGTTTTAAAAGTTTATTTATTTTTATCTTATGTACATTGGTGTTTTGCCTGCATGAATGTCTGTGTGAGGGTGTCTGATTTATAGACATTTGTCAGCTGCCACGTGAGTGCTGGGAATTGAACCTGGGTCCTCAGGAAGAGCAGTCGGAGCTCTTAACTACTGAGCCATCTCTCTAGCCCCATACATTAAAAAAATTTAAATATTTATCTATTGTATTTTATGTATATGAATGTTTTGATTGTATGTATGTGATCTAGTGTGGGCCTGGTCCCATTAAGTAACAAGAGGGCATCAGACCCCAGGGACTGGAGTTATGGATGGCTATGAATCAACTTGTGGGTGCTAACAATTGAACCCAGGTCCTCTGGAAGAGCAACAAGTACTCTTAACCTCTGAGTCATCTCTCCAAGCCTCTCAAATTGTTTTATTGTTTTGTTTTTTAAGATTTATTAGTTATGTTTTTGAGTTTGTTGATGCTCTTGGAAGCCAGAGATATTGGGTCCTGGTACTCAAACTCAGGTCCTCGGCAAAAGTAGTACAGGCTCTTAACCACTGAGTGAATTCCAGCCTCAATCTAAAAATGTGTAGACTGGTGGGTGAGACTTCTTATGACCAGTATACATTTCCCATTTCTCCTGTATGTCCTCACAGACCTGCTTGCCATCTACCACGAGAATGCCTCAAATTCTGAGCTTCCTAAGGTTTTTGCTTGATTGTTTTAATTGGAGCTAATGAACACACCAGGAACTTCCTGTAAAAATAGCTCTATGGGCTCTACTTACCCACAACTCGGTGCATCAGAACTACCAGGGTCAGAGAGACCCTTGACACCCTACCTGACCTTGTTTATGACTAGAAGTCACTCTGGGATACTCACTCTTCATCTATGCACCCATCGACTTGATCCCATGCATGGCCTATCATCATCAAAATCTGCCACATGGAACTAGGTGTAATGGTGCACACCTTTAATCCCAGCACTTAGAAGGCATTGGCAGGCAGAGTCTGTGCGTTTAAGGCCAGCCTGGTTTAGAGGGAGTTCCAGGACAGACAGAGCTACACTGTGAGACCCTTGCTTCGGAAAAAAAAAAAATCTTCTACATGGGTCATTCCTTGACTTCTTGCCAGGCAGTAAACACCAATGACAAATCCAAGGACTGCGTCATTTTTTTCTTCTTCCCTCCCTCCCTTCCTTTTTAAGGAGTTCTAGAATTGAACATAGAGCTTCATGCATGTGAGGCAAGCACCCCTCAGTAGCTACAGCCCCAAACGGCCACCTTTTTGATAAATTTTATTTACCAACATTATGAGAGTATGTATGATTGTGGTAGTGAGGGAACACGCTTGCCAGGGCCCATGTGTGGTCAAAAGACAGCTTCATCGATCCATTTATCTCCTTTCAGCTCTAGATGGACTCCTGGGATCAAACTCAGGTCACCAAGTTTGAACTGTTGACCCACAACCACTCTTGTGAGCACTGAACCCTTAACACCACTCTACTCCATGGTTAAAGCATTTGCCCCGGAGCACGCCACACTTCTCTGTTTACTTCCTCTAAGGCCTCCTTCTTCTTCTCTTCATGTACTGAGCATTCACAGGCCTGAACTGTCAGCCGTCTACTTGCCCTGGATGTTTGCACAGCTGACCTCCTAGGCTCCAGAGACCTAAAGACAAGGATGCAAGGATTCCCAGGTCCATGGTTCCATCTTGGTTGCATCCAGACTTGTAGATCCAGCTTCCAACTAGCCAACAGGAAGAGTGTGAACAAACAGATCAAGGGAGGATGTGTGCCCTAGAGCACCAGGAAGGATATGTAGAAGCTGGTTAAAAAAAAAGTGTGCCACGGAGCACCAGGAAAGATGTGGACAAGACTATCGAGGAAGAAAACAGAGGACCAATTAATTCCCTGCCCAGGCTGCATGTATTGGTATCTTCAAGAACTGCCTGCTGCAGGAGCTTAGGAACGCGGCTGAGGACAGACTGCATGCTAGTGCACTTCTGCCCTGCAGGCCAATGAAGGATCCCTGTGCTCTTTACCAACAGACTCCTAATGCCACACCTTTTGAGATGGGGACAGAGGTATAGACAAAGGTATAGAGACAGAGACGAAGAAAAGGACACAAAGTAGATGTCTATCTGTTCTCTCTCTCTGCCTTATTTATGGTTCTACGGCTGTGAGGACACGCCATGACCAAGGCAGCTTATGATAGGAATATTTGAACTGAGGGCTGGCTTATAGTTTCAGGGAGTGAATCCTTGGGCTTCATGGTGGGGAGCTAGTGGGCAGGCAGGCAGGCATGGTGCTAGAACAATAACTGAGCACTTACATCTGATCAACAAGCAGCAGAGATCGAGAGAATGGGCCTGTTGTGGACTTTTGAAACCCCAAAACTCACCCTCAATGACATACGTCTTCCAACAAGGCCTATTTTAGAAATCTTTATACCAAATTAACACAAGCTAGGTGTGATGATTCAGCCACAATATGGCTGACATTTCTGGGTTCCAGGGCCATGCATGTGCGGACAAGCCCTCAGGCGTGACCCACAGGCGGCATGGTTGCATCACCTACATATAATGCAGCTGCATGAGCTCTTGCACATATGTGTGAGCTCCGTCAAAGATGACATAACCACGTCATCTCCCCATGTGCACGCGCTAGGCTCCCCTCTCTCTCCCCATCTCCCTCTGTCCCTCTCTATCTCTCCACACTGACCTCACCAGGCCTGTACACCCCCCATAAACTCCTAAGCGGGTTTGCTGTGTGTTCCACATTCCCTTCTCAGGTAATTTCACTAGGGTCATAGGAGAGGAGGGAACCTCAACTGAGAAATGCCTCTATAAGATCAGTCTGTAGCAAGCCAGGAGGGCATGTTCTTAATTAGTGATCGATGGGAAAGGGCCAAGTCCATTGTGGGTGGGGCCACCCTGGGCTGTTTTATAAGAAAGAAGACTGAGCAAGCCATGGGGAGTAAGCCAGTAAACTGCATTCCTCCATCACTTCCTGCCTCCAGGTTCCTGCCCTGTTTTTCCTGTTCTGACTTCCTTCAGTGATAAATAGTGCTGTGAAAGTGTAGACCAAACAAACTCTTTCCTCCAAGGTGTTTTGGTCACAGGGTTTTATCACAGCAATAGCAATGCTCAAACAAGGTCACACCTCCTAAACAGCCTACCAATTAAGTAAGGACTATGCATTCAAATTCATGAGCTGATGAGGGTCATTCTCATTCAAACCATACTCCAGAGAATCAAGAATCTGAGGAGGGACTTATTAGCACCACAAATTGACACAGAGGAGGGAAGGAGGAAAGACAGGAAGAATGGAACCTTAGCCTACAACACTGGAGACTTGGTAGGCTGGAAAGACTGCTTAACAATTAAGAGTCCTTACTACAGTCGGGCAGTGGTGGTGCATGCCTTTAATCCCAGCTGAGGTAGGTGAATCTCTGTGAGTTCGAGACCAGCATGGTCTACAAGAGCTAGTTCCAGGACAGGTTCCAAAGCTACACAGAGGAACCCTATCTCTAAAAACCAGGAAAAAAAAAAAGTACTTACTGCTCCTGCAGAGGACCTGGGTTCAATTTCCAGCAGCCATATGGTGACTTACAATGATCATAACCTCAGCACCAGGGGATTCAACAGGCACACATGTGGTGCACATACATGCTTGCAGACAAAAAGAGCTATACACATAAAAATAATTTTGTTTTTGAGACAAGGTGTCTCTATATAGGAGCTTGCTATGTAGACCAAGATGGAGATCCTCCTGCCTTGGCCTCCTGAATGTTGGGTTTTAAGATGTGTACCACCACACCCGGCCATAATCTTAAGGAAAAAAACAAAACTCATTGATTTGAAAAGACTGAGACATACGCGGCCATCCACTCAGTCTTTCCTCCAAGAGCCTTCCTAGAGCCACTAGCATTCATTAACCCCTCCAGGTCAGGAACTGGTTCAGCGCAGCACCAGACAGGACTGACACACCTGCAGCCTCCTAGTAAAGGAATGTCTGTACCAAATTCCTTACAGGCTCACAAAGTCTGAGACTGCAACAGGAAGGGGAGGAAAGGAAGAAATTAAAGCTCTATCCCACCCCACATTATCTAGAAATTGCTAAAAGGCATCTTAAAAATTTATACTTTTGGGCTGGAGAGATAGCTCAGAGGTTAAGAGCATTGGCTGCTCTTCCAGAGGTCCTGAGTTCAATTCCCAGCAGCAACAGGGTGGCTCACAACCATCTATAATGAGATGTGGTGCCCTCTTCTGGCATTCATGCAAACATGCAGACAGAACATTGTATATATAATAAAATAAATCTTTAAAAAAAGGAAAAAATTGGTATTTTCCTTCCCAGAGATTTTGTTTCTAACAGAACTGATTCTAAAGAAAAATTGTCAAAGACTTATTTATACATAGAAAAATTCATCACAATGTTGTTTACAATTCAGGGGGTGAAATGGGGGTTGGAGAGAGGACTTAAAAGTTAAGAGCACGCGGGGGTTGGGAGGGTGGCACATGCCTTTAATCCTAGCACTTATAAGGCAGAGGCAGACAGATCTCTGTGAGTTTGAGGCCAGCCTGGTCTACAAGAGCTAGTTCCAGAACAGGCTCCAAAGCTACAGAGAAACGCTGTCTCAAAAAACTAAACAAAATAAAACAAGAAAAGTTAAGAGCACACTAATCCCAACACCCAGGAGTCAGAGATAGGCAGATCGCTAAGAATTCACACCCAGCTTAATCTACAGAGCAAATTCCAGGATAGGCTCCAAAACTACACAGAGAAACCCTGTCTTGAAAATAAACAAGTAGATAAGGAGGGAGAGAGAGAGAGAGAGAGAGAGAGAGAGAGAGAGAGAGAGAGAGCTAAAAGCGCTGTCTGCTCTTGCAGAGGACCCAGGTTTGAGTTCTAGCACCCACATAGCGGCTCACAACCATCTGTAACTCCAGTTCCAGGGGATCTGCCGCCATCTTCTGGTCTCTGCGGGCACTGCATTCACAGATGCGTACGCAGGCAAAATCCCCACACACATAAAATATACAGTTTTTAAACGGACTCAAGCCAGGAGTAAGAGTGATGGGATAATGGGCCAGGAAACTGGCTTGTGAGGGAGCGAGATGGTCTGTACAAGTCCTCAGTGATGAAATTCAACTTAAAACAGCTGGGGTGTAGCTCAGTGGGATAGCACTTGCCTGGCTCAACTCCAATACTGAATAAAAAGGAAAGAAAATAAAAACTGTGCTGGTTTTTCCAATCAGGAAATGATAAAGTAGCTTATAGATAGAACAGGTTTGTTTGTTTTTGTCTTTTGAGACAGGGTTTCTCTGTGTAGCCCTGGCTGTCCTGAAACTCACTCTGTAGACCAGGGTGGCCACAACCTCCCAGAGATCCATCTGCCTCTGCCTCCTGAATGCTGGGATTAAAAGTGTGCACCGCCATCTGTAACAACATTTTTAGATGTATTTATCTCTATTAAAAAAATAATGTACAAATGGCCAGAAATATAGTTCAGTTAGTGGAGTGTTTGTCTAGTATGCATGAGAGCCTAGGTTCAATCCCCAGGACCACATAAGCTGGGCATGGAGGATGGGCATGGTGGCTGGGCATGGTGAAACGCATCTGTAATTCCCATGCTCAGATAGAGGCAGGAGGAGCAGGAGTTCAAAGCCAGTCTAGGATACATGAGACCCAATCAGAGAGAGGAGAGAGAGAAAGAATAATGTATAAAAATGTGTTGTCAAAAAAAAAATAGAGATTACCTTTGAAGGATTTTATTTTCTTACATTTTTACAAAAGAAATACAGGTTATTCAGATAATTTTCAGTTTCCAAAATGATTTTAATTGATTTTATGACTTTCTGAATTTGAAAATGTTTCTACAATAATATCAAATATGCTTTCCAGAACAAAGGGAAGGCAGACATAGTGGTACATGCCTGTGATCCCAGCCCTAAGGAGGCAGAAGCAGGAGGAAGTAGGGACCAGTGAGATGGCTCAGCAGGGGAAGGTGCTTACCACAGAAGCCTGACAACTTGAGTATGATCCCTAGAAACCCTGGAAAGGTGGAAGGAGAGAGCCAGTCCCACAAAGCTGTCCTTTGGCCTCCACATGTGGGCTGTGCCATGTGCCTACACCACTAATAAATAACTTAAAGGAAAAGCAAGCCAGTTAAAGTATGCTAGGGACAGAGCTCAGAGGCAAAGCACTTGCCCAGCATAATCATGGCCCTGAGTTCAATCCCAGGTACCTACCAAAAAAGACATGAAACCTGAGTGGAAAATAATCAGAAACTAGGAATAACTCTGTGATCCCAGCACTCAGGAGACTTAGGTAAGAGGAATGTTAAGTTTGAGGCTAGCCTAGGCTACACAGTAAGACTCCAGCTAGGAAAAAAAGGATCTCAAAGCCCTTAAAAGGTTCTTCTAAGCTCTCTGTCCCATGCAATGTACAGCAAGCAGGCTAAAAGTCAGGGTAGGGGCTCATGGGTCCTTGCACGTGGGCTCTACCTGCTCTGAGCCTGCTCTTGAGTACCAACCTTCAGGAGCTTGAAGCGAGAAGCTGGAACGATGAAGTGTCTGTTCTGCTTCTTCTTGCAGATGCTGCAGCTACAGAGGGAGCAAAGGCCTGACGGTCAGTTGACGTGGGCATTGTCCACATGCCCAAGCAGCCCAGCCCAATGCCTGCAGAACCAACCGGCTGACCTCAAACGGGACACCCTTCTCAGCACCATCCAGGGAAGGGAAACTTAGGCAGCTGGACGGGCCACCTGGAGCCTCTGCTCTTCGTGTCAGGGAAGCCTGCTGGTGACAGAGCCAGCAGGGGAGACCACACAGCATTCAACAATCCTGGACCTCATTTCTGCTGCCCTCCCCTCCCGGCCTTGAAGAGAAACAGCAGACTTAAAAGACACTCAGGAAATGAATTCAGACATTGCTATACTCTCATGCCTCTTTGGATGGGCACACCAGAGCCAAAGAGAGACCTTAGGCTTCCCTCTATCTCCACATAAGTAAACCAAGAAATACCAAACTGGAAATTGAGTAAAAATCTGTTCTTTTCAACTAACCATTTTTGTCTGTTTTTGTTTCTCTACCCTGGGGATAATGAACTCAGGGCATCTACATACTAAGCAGGCATTAAAGTGTACTTTTCTACTCCTAACGTGCACCTCAAGCCCTTCAATTCACCTTTTTTTTTCTTTTTAAATTTAACTTTGGGGCTGGAGATGGCTCAGTGGTTAAGAGCACTGACTGTTCTTTCAGAAAACCCCTGTTAAATTCCTAGTATCCACCTGGTGGCTCACAGTTCCAGGGTATCAAATACCCTCTTCTGACCTCTGGGGCATGTGGTAAACAGACATACATGTGGGCAAAACACACACATGCATAAAATGATAAGTTTTTAAAAATTTTAACTTTATTTTATTCTTTGATACAGAAGGGTCATGTTAAATTTTATCTTTATTTTGAGACAGGGTCTCGTGTATCCCCAGGCTGGCTTCCAACTCGCTATAGAGTTAAAGATGGCTTTGAGCTGCTTCTTCGCTTGCTCACTTATTTGTTTATGTGAGAGAAGAATCTCAAGGACACAAGCTGGCCACAATCACTCCGCAGCTAAGGACAACCTTTAACTTCTGATCCTTGTCTCTACCTCCCCCAGGATTACAGGCATGTGACATCGTGTCCAGTTTTTGCAGAGGTGGGGATCAAATCCAGGGTTTTGTACATGCTAGGCAGACAGTCTACAAAATGAGCTACACCCCCAGCCCTAACTCGCCTTTTAAAACACTCTGTCTTCGTATAGGCTTCTCCAAGAAATTATGCCACAATGCTTCTTTCCAAATCTGGGTTCTATTAGTGAGCCAGTTCTCTACATGAGGAAATCCACAATATTTATTATTCATACGAAATTCAGGTACCATTAGAGGTAAAAGGACTGGACCCTCTTGAGAAGTTAAGTATATGCCAACAGCTAGTCCAGAAGGCAGAACCTGCTGTTCTCGCGCTATTATCATGCCAGGGAAGGTGCTAAGGGGAAGGCCTGCCACTGATCCTGGTGGTAGAGAGGGCCAGTACACGAAAACCTTCTAGGTATACACACTCTCCACCTGATTACCTCCATCTAGCTTCAACAGTAGACGCCTAAGAAGATTCTGCTCAAGATGGGATTCCCAGCATCGCAGCAGGGAATTATGGCCAGCCTGATCCACCTCCTGCGAATCACCCTTCAATCAGGGCTATTAGTCAGAGACATGAGCCCATTAGCCATGGCCCTGAAAGCCCTGCTTTGCCTCCTGAACTGTACTGTGGAGCTCTGTAGTACACATACACACAGGCACAGGCTCCCACACATTAAAAAACTATAGGTGTTAAATAAATAAATATAAATAAAAATTATAGCGCCAGTTGATAGTGAACCACAACATAAATCCTAGCACTCAGGAGGCAAAGGCAGGCAGATCTCTGAGTTTGAGGCCAGCCTGGTCTACACAATGAGTTCCAGGACAGCTAGCTAGGACTACACTGACAGACCCTGTCTCAAAAAAAAAAAAAAATCAAAAAACTAACTAGGTAAATAAATAAATAAATAATTAGACTGGTGACTGGTGAGATGGCTTGGCAGGTAAAGGTACCTACCACCAGCCTGGTGACTGGATGACCCTAGGACCAAGGAGAGAACTGACACCCACAGCTGCCCTCTGATCTACACACATACTAAACACATATCATTAACTTGTTCTGAATTATCACTGAAAATTCCAAGTCATACACACAAGGGGAAAGAACAGAACAATGAGCCCTTGTGTCCCCAGTACCTGATGTGACAGTTATCAGCTCATGGCCGACAGTTTCATCTACACCCCCACTCCCCTGGCTGCTCTGAAACACAGCCTTTTGGCTCCTCAAGTCTTCTAAGCCCATCTGGGAAGATAGAATACTCACTTGCAGTCGAAGATGTGTAAGTCCGCTGAAGCCCAAACTTCAAAACGAACGGCTCCACAGTGGCAGCCTCCTGTGTGCTTCACCAGGCCCTGGTACTCACTGAATGAAATAGAAACTAGAGCATAAGAGCTGCTAGCGGGCAAGCGGGGCCTTAGGGCGGGGACCCTTCGTGCTGCCTTTTTGTTCTTAAAAGAAAGCCAGGCTGGTACAAAAGGCTCTTTCATAGGACAACCAGGTACATTTCATGGACGAGGTGCAGTATTTCCAGTGTGAATTGCCTTGACTTTTATAAGACTGCAAAATAAACCATTCCTGGGACTCAGTAAGTATGAAGATAGAGAAGGAGCCTAGCAAACAGCTTTATTAAAGGAAAATATTTATACGCTAAGCACCAAGAAGAGTCCTTACCAACCTTAAGCAGCCACAAGCAGAGTGGCCAAGTAATATTCCATTTTGATTGTAATAAAGATAGTGGAAGTGCCTATGAGAAAGCACAACAGGTTGCCCAGTCGGGTCTACTAATTCAGAAACGCTTTCTGGGCGGATAACAAAGGCTTTAAAAAAAAAAAAAAACTCCATCTACTTTCCTCTAGTACTTCTCAAGTACATGACGTTTTACACAACTCTGATACCCAGTTGGAGCCAGCCCCACAGCCGAACATTAAGACTCAACTAACATCAGGAAGCCCCTTCTCCAAAAGACTGGATATTCCTGCTAGTAATAAATGAGAGAACCTTTCACCGTGGCTTCTGAACAATAACCCCAGAAGAAACAGCTCACTACAGCTTTGCTTTGCCATCTGATTAATGGCAAGACTAAATGCTCTCCCAGGTTTTTCTAACAAATTAACATCTCAATTTCTTCTTCCATAGACAATGTTTATTGTAAAAAAAGACACAAACGTTATCATACTTAGTAACACAATGAGAGCATCTGTGATCATCCTACTAAGAGAGATCCCATATTTGCTCTACATTCTCCTAAACTTTTTTCTATGCAGTATTTGAACAAAATCGTTAGTGTATATAACATACAATTTCTTCGCACAAAAAAGTTAGCTTAGAGGACATAAAAGTAAATGCAAGCAGGCATACAGTATGCTAATCTGGAGAGTGAAACTCATTTTTTTATGTCAATATTTTTAGTATCTTTTCCTAGATCATCATCAGTTTGTTTTAAGGGAAAATAGCAACTCAAATTTTTGCTTTGTGCGTCTAAGGGTGGGGGTTTGGTTGTTTCGTTTTGAGACAGTGTATCATGCAGATTAGGCTAGCCTCAAATTAACTACAGAGACAAGGATGACCTTGAAAGTCCAGATCTTCCTGCCTCCACCTTCTAAGCACTGGGTTTACAGATATGGACCACATTACCCCTGGCTTGTTTCTGTCTTCCTTTCTTTCTCTCTCTCTCTCTTCTGAGAAAGGATGTTTCCGTAGCCCAGGTGGGCCTTGAAATCGCTGTACTCCTCTGCCTCAGCCTCCTAAAGACTAGGATTACAGGCATGTGCCACTGTGCCCAGCCCCAAGGATCTTTACAGAGGGTCACTCAGAGTTCCCAGGACCTAGTACACAACAGGTACTCAACAAATGGCACTTTTAATTTTTAATTAGCTTTAGTTTTAAATTAATAGTTTAAAGTATTCAATTTATAGCCCAAGAGGATAAGACTTAAAAAGCAAGGCACAAAGAAAGCTGAGTAAAGAGTCCGTTTCAGAGAGGAGGCACCAAAACCAAGAGAACTTCTGGACCAAAGAAAAAAAGAACATCTTGCTGCTTGTGGAAAGCAGTTCAGATTTTTTTTTTTTTTTTTTTAGCAATTGTTAATATTAGTTTTCTTCGTCTTTTATTGTTCTTTTTCAGTTCACCTGCGAGTGAGAGCCTGCATGGCTAGGCTATTCAGTATTTCTCTGTAGCACCATTGTTAAAGGAGGAAGGGGTTCACATCCCACTTGGGAAAAAGGAGGCAGTTCTGGCCAGAGTAGTTACGAGCTCTTTTCCCACAAAAGGACCTCTGAGGTGCTCCGTAGGACATCTAAGGCGCTGGAAGCACTTTAGAAGCACAGATGGAGCTGAAGAAAGTAAAGCCTGCCACCCCGGACCCTGGGTGAGAGCACAAAGTCTGAGCTTCCCCTTCCTTCCCGCACGCGTCGGTCCAGGACGTCGCTTTGCGCGCGCTTCCCTCCTGCCCTGAACAACGGGCCTTCGCTCCCCAAGGCCGCTCAAGTCTCCCTTTGGACCTTTCCTCCCGCCCGCCCTCCGAAAGCACGTGCAAATACGGGTAAAACGGTTTTGGTAGCGGGGAACCCGTGGGATGTTTTCTCCCGATGAGGCCCTCCCGCGCTTGCAGCCGGACACCGTCCTGAGCAACAAGCCGGGGTAGCGGGCGCCTGGCCCCGGCTCCGCACCCAGCCTCGGGTCCCGCCGCCGGTGCGCACCTCGCAGGTGCTGGCCCGCCGCCCCCGCCATACTCACAAGGTGTCCAGCAGCAGCTTGGCGGCGCCCTCGAAGCTGAGCCGTTGCCGCTTCTGGAAAGTCTCCCAGCGCTCCCGCTGCTCCCCCAGGTCGAGCGCAGACACCGAGGTGGCGGGGGTGTCCGCCGGCGGCGGCTCCTCGGCGGCCGCCTCCTGGGCCCGCGGCGGCGGCTTGGGCCGCGGCTTTGCCGACGGCTGAGGACCGGCCGCCCCGCCCCCGCCCCCGGTCCTAGTCTTGCTCTCCGAGCGCCGGGCGCGGCTTTCGCCGCCCGCCAGACCCCCGGAGGCACCCGAGCGCCGCCGCTCCCGCGGCTCGGTGACCACGGCGCTCCGCGTCCGCCGCATGTCTCCCTCAACCGGGCGCACAGGCCTCTCAGCTCTGCGCGTCCCCGCCGGCTGATGCACGTCCCCGCCTCTGACAACCTGAAGGCCCCGGGGGTGGAGCGCTGCGCTCCGGGACACGCGAGCTCGGGAGCCGGCTGCTGCGGCCTGCCCGCAACGGGAGAGCCTGGGCCGTGTGGTCTTAGTGCTGAGGAGGGTCTAACGGGACCGCGCCTCCACCTGCGCTTGCAGGTAGCCGCGCCCGTTGGATCTGCGAAGGTGCTTCCATCTCCACTATCTCCTGGACTTCCAACCCTACTTTCCTGACTTGGGGAGGCCTAAGTCAGGCCTCAGTTCATTGCCACATCGGAGCTGATGAGCTTGGCGACTTGGCCTCCAAGGTTGCAGAAGCCACCATGATGTACCTAATATGTGCTAACATATGTAAGTGGTCTGGCACTTGCTATTTGAAGCATAAATGACAACAGGAATCCGTTTGATAATGGATTTTTGGTTTTGATTTTTGTTTTTGCAGAACAGGGTCAAGCACTTTACACTGAGCCACATTCCCAGGCCCGGATTTCGTTTTCAATTTTTAAATAAATGAATGGATCCAGGATTATATTCTGTTCCTACGCTTTTGTAGAATACGATGCTGAAGTTTAAAGAAAAAAAATCACAAGAACCCCCCTCCAGGGCATCCCAGATAGTCTCCAAAGCCTTTCAGTCACTCTCACACTTTCAAAGAAACATTTTCTCTTACTCATTTTCTTGCATTTTTCCTTTTCAACTTTCTTCTTAGTTGTTTTTATTCATTTGTGCGTTTATTGGAAGATAGAATCCATTTATTTTCAGTCTTTGTAACAATGAAAATAATCAATTTAAATTATTTAAATTATTATTTAAATCAATATAAATAATCAATTTATAAATCTTCAAACTTAAAACTCTTAAAACTTCTTAAAACTTCATAGATACACAATTTGTTTTGCTGTTTCCTTTGATTTATAGTTTACATAAAATGCCCATATCTTAAATGTACAGATTTACATCCACTAATTCAGATGTGGCACATCCTAACACACTAGAATATCTCCAAAAAGAAAACAGAAGTGATCCCTATTTTGACTTTTATCACCATAAATTACTTTTGCTTGTTTTGTATATTTATTTAGAAGCAAGGTCTAAGTGTATAGCCCTGGTTGGCCTGGAATTTACTATGCAGCTCAGGATGGTCTTGAACTCACGGAGATCTGCCTGCCTCTGCCACCCAATACATATTACATTTCAAAATATTTATTCAGGGAGGAGAACCAGCGCACATGGAGAACAGAGGACAGCTTGTGCCATCAGATCCCCCTCCCACCAAACAGGCTGTCTGGTTTGGTAACAGTCACCTTTACTCAGATGCCCTGATTTCTGGAGTCAGGGTTTCACTTCTGTAGCCTAGACTAGCCTCAGACTCACTATGAAGCTAAGGCTGGCCTCACACCTGTAGCAATCCCCCAGCCTCAGCCTCCTAAGTGCTGGAATTATAGGTGTGATCCACCACAGTACTTCAAAAATAGCGTCTACTCGGGAGGCAGAGGCAGGCAGATCTCTGTGAGTTTGAGCCCAGCCTGGTCTACAAGAGCTAGTTCCAGGACGGGCACCAAAACTACAGAGAAACCCTGTCTTGAAAAAAAAAAGCATCTACACTGTTAAGTATAACACTGTTCAACGTTTTGGAAATCATTCTGTATACATATATTGGTGTCAATATTTATGATCTGTGCTGATTAGTTTTTGCCAATGTGACTCAAGCAAGGGGCATCTGAAATGGAACCTCAACTGAAAAACAAATGCCTCCATCCGATTAATGGGTAGGCAAGCATGTGGGTCATTTTCTTGATTCGTGACTGATGAGGGAGTGGGAGTGCTAACCCTGGGCAAGTGGTCCTGGATTCTGGATCATATAAGAAAGCAAATCAGGGCAGGAATTCAAGACAGGAACCTGAAATTAGGAACTGAAGCAGAGACTATGGATGAATGAGTTTCTTGGGTTGCTTTTTTTTAAAATACAATCCAGAACCATCTATCAAGGGCTAAACTGTCCACAATGGGCTGGGCCCTCTCACATCAATCATGAATAAAGAAAATGTCCCACAAATTTATTGTCTTAGTTAATTTTTTATTGCTGTGATAAGACACTATGACCAAGGCAATTTATAATAGAGTTTATCAGGGGCGTACTGTTGCAGGGGGTTAGAGTCCATGACCAGCATGGCAGAGAGCATGGCAGCAACAGGTGGGATGGCACTGGAGCAGAGCTGAGAGCTCACATCTGGTTCAGAAGCAGCAGGCAGAGAGATAGAGAGACTGGGCTGGGCTGGACTTTTGAAACTTTCATGGCCAGCCTTCGTGGCACACATCCTCCCACAAGGCTAGCTACATCTCCTCATCCTTTCTAAATGGTTTCACCAACTGGGGACCAAGTATTTAAATGGGGGCCACTCTCATTCAGACCACCACACTTGACTACTCACCAATCTGATGGGGGCATTTTCTCCACTGAGGTTCCCTCTTCCCAGATGAGCCGAGTTTGTGTTGACACAATAGCTAACCAGAACAGTTTGATATACACTCTCCGTGTATGTCTTTGCCAGACATGCGTGTGAAGGGTGCATTCCCCAGTGGCAGCTTGTCTTTCCACTTCCTCAACGCCATCTTTTGATGAGTGGAAATTCTTCATTTTGACGAAGTTCAGCTTGTGAATTCTTTTATGGTATTTCTTAGTTTCCATAGAACTCTGCCTACCTTGAAGGTCATCAACATTTTCTTGTAAATATTTCAGTTTAGTTCTTGTACTTATGTCTATTTTCTATCTTAAATTTTTATTTTTAATGATGTATTATTTTATTTTTGTGTATGAATGCTTTGCTTACGCTTACATACACTGCTTACATGCCAGTGCCCACAGAAGTGAAAAGGGGTTGTCAAATCCCATAAAATTGGAACTAATTATAGTATGGATGGTCATGATCCATCACATGAGCGCTGGGAACTGAACCCAGATCCTCTGCAAGAGCAACAAGCGCCATCTCTTCAGCTCCTTCAAATTAATTTCTACATATGGTATACGTAGAAGTCAAGTTCTTTTCCATTCCACAAAGATATCCAGTTGTTTAATCACCATTGTTTTATTGAAAAGATCACATACACACTGAACTGCATTCTGTCAAATATCAACTGATCTGTTGTGGAATATTATTTCAACTATGTGAAGATGTGTTATATTTGTTTATGCTACATTTGTTTAATGGTGTAATGATGTGTGTTTAATTATATAAAGATATGTCACAACTGGGGGGCTGGAGAGATGGCTCAGCGGTTAAGAGAACTGGCTGTTCTTCTAGATGACCTGAGTTCAATTCCCAGCACCCACTTGGCAGTTCACAACTGTCTTTAATTCCAAGATCTGACACCCTCACAAGACATACATGTACACCAATGCACATAAAAGTAAAAATAAATAAGTTATTTTTTAAAAAAGATAAAAAAAGATAAGTCGCAACTGTTTGACCTTGCCTGCCCAAGGCACCTGACTGGTCTAATAACAAGCTGAACGGCCAGTGGAGGCAGTGGAGGGATAGCTGGAGCTGCCCAGCAGAGGAAATAGTAAGGGGAGGATACCTATGGGGGGAGGGAGGGAAAGAGAACAAGAGAGAAAGAGAGGGAGCCAGCCGGGCAACCTCCAGTCGGCTAGACACGGAGTAGGACATACAGAATGAAAGAAGATAAAAAAAAAAAACCTAATTCAAAACGTAGATAAAGAGAAAGGTTAAATTAAGTTATAAGAGCTAGTGGGAGAAGCATAAGAACTCACAGTGGAAGGAGAGAACCGGCTCCTGAAAACCATCTCTGACGTCCACATGTGATCCATGGCATTCGTGTGCCCACATTCACCCAACCATGGCTGCCTCTCCTCTCTCTCTCTCTCTCTCTCTCTCTCTCTCTCTCTCTCTCACACACACACACACACACACACACACACATCTACAGCAATTTGTTAAGTAAAAAGAATCCTGGGCATATAGCAGTGGTGGGGCCCTTACTTAGCATTCATGATATATAAGGTCCTGAGTTCAATCCCCAGGACTGAAACAAAGCACACTGAACTCAGTGATTTGTCACAGGATCTCATATGTTTTCTATCTGCATCATTTCTGAATGTTTTTCTGTAGTATCCATGAGTTTGTTCAAATCATAGCTTCTATTTAACATGGGCTGTCTTCTGGATGGAAGAGTTCTAGTCGGCAATGGGAAATGCATCATCTGTAGCCAATCGAAATGTCTCCTACCAGAAATGACACTAACTTCTGCCTGGATTCAAACTCATAGAAACAGAAAATAAAAGGGAGGTTTGTAAAGGTCAAGGGACAAGGGAATGGGGAGTTATTCAATGGCTTCAGAGTTCCTCTTTAAGATAATGAAAAAGTTCTGTATTTAATGCCAATGCATGGTACACTTCAAAAACAGCCTACTTCAAAAAGTAGGCTGGAGGCATAGATAAGTTGGTCGAGTGCTTGCCTAGGATTCATGAAGCCTTGGCTATGGCCCCCAGCAGCATATCAAACTAGGTATAGTGACACAGGGTTATAATCTCAGCATTCTGGAGGTAGAGGCTAAAAGATTTGACGCTCATGATCATCCTTGGCTACACAGAGCTTAAAGCCAGCCTACGTTACATAAAGCCCTGTCTCAAATAGAAAAAATTAAAAGTGGGGGGCTGGAGAGATGGCTCAGCGGTTAAGAGCATTGCCTGCTCTTCCAAAGGTCCTGAGTTCAATTCCCAGCAACCACATGGTGGCTCACAACCATCTGTAATGAGGTCTGGTGCCCTCTTCTGGCCTTCACACAGACAGAATACTGTATACATATTAAATCAATAAATATAAAAAAAATTAAAAGTGGTAACGCTCATACCAATTTTATCATTAAAGAAATATGTCCTGAGCCTGAAGAGATAGCTCAGCAATTAAGAGCTGGTCCTGTTCCTGTAGTAGAACCAATACTGTGCTCAGCACCCATGTGGGTGACTCACAATGGCCTGTAATTCCAGTTCTGGCCAATGCTGGCACCTGCAGTCTTATGCACACACTCACACAGAGACACGTAATTTAAAAATAAAACATTTAAAAAAAAAAAGCCCTGAGATGCCAGGCAGTGGTGCCGCATGCTTTTAATCCTAGCACTCGGGAGGCAGAAGCAGGTGAATCTCTGTGAGTTCCAGGCCAGCCTGGATAACATAGTGAAACTCTGCCTCACACACACACACACACATACACACACAAAAAAAACAATATGCTTAAAATGGTCATTTTTATGTATACTGTCTCTTACCACAATTGAAAGAAAAATGAATGCTTGTTTTTTTTTATAAATTCTTTTTTTTATAATTTATTTTTAGTTTATGTGCATTGGTGTGCATGTATTGTCTGTGTGAGTGTATCAGATCTTGGAGTTACAGACAGTTGTGAGCTTCCACGTGGGTGCTGGGACTTGAACTCGGGTCCTCTAGGAGAACAGTCAGTTCTCTTAACCACTGAGCCATCTCTCCAGCCTGAATGCTTGTTTTTTAATTTTAAAAATTTGTTTGTCTGGAGCCAGGTGGTGGTGGTGCATGCCTTTAGTCCCAGCACTCAGGAGGCAGAGGCAGGCGGATCTCTGTGAGTTCAAGGCCAGCCTTGTCTACAAGAGCTAGTTCCAGGACAGGCTCCAAAACTACAGAGAAACCCTGTCTCGAAAAACCAAAATAAATAAATATTTAAAAATGTGTTTTCTGCACACATATGTGTGGGTGCCTGCAGAAACCTGAAAGAGGGTGACAGAGTCCCTAGAGCTAGGGTCACAGGAGGTCCTAAGCCATGCAGGTTAGGAATCAAATTAGAGTTCTCTGCAAGAGCAGCAAGAGCTCCTAACACTCAGACATCTCTCCAGATCCTTAAAGAAAAATTTTTTGAGACAGGATTTCTCTGTGTATCCCTGGCTGTCCTAGAACCCATTTCTTAGATCAGGGTGGTTTCAAACTTGGAGAGATGCCCCTGCCTTTTATTCTGGAGCGCTGGGATCAAAGGTATGCACCACCACCACCGGCTATCTTAAGTTCTTCTTTTTTTTTTTCGTTCTTCCTTCTTTCTTTCCTTTCTTCCTCCCTCCCTCCCTCTCTTCCTTCCTTCTTTTTTTATCTGAGACAGGGTTTCTCTATGTAGCCTTAGCTGTCCTGGAACTCAATCTGTAGACTAGGCTGGCCTCAAAATCACAGAGATCCACCTGTCTTGGCCTCCCAAGTGTTGAGATTGAAGGTGTACACCACCACTGCCTGGCTTATTTTAGGTTCGTAAAAAGATTTATTGATGCCAGGCGGTGGTAGTGCACGCCTTTAATCCCAGCACTCGCGAGGTGGAGGCAGGTGGATCTCTGTGAGTTCGAGGCCAGCCTGGTCTAAAAGAGTGAGTTCCAGGGCTGGAGAGATGGTTCAGAGGTTAAGAGCAATGGCTGCTCTTCCGGAGGTCATGAGTTCAATTCCCAGCAACCATGTGGTGGCTTACAACTATCTGTAGTAAGATCTGGTGCCCTCTTCTAGCATGGAGGTGTTCATGCGGGAGGAACATTATATATATAATAAATAAATTTAAAAAAAAAAGAAAAAAAAAGAGTGAGTTCCAAGACAGGATCGAAAGCTACACAGAAAAATCCTGTCTCAAAAAACCAAAAAAAAAAAAAAAAAAAAAAAAATTACTGACAAACTTGACTTGCCTACTGAAATGTCTCACTAAAAACCAGATTAACTGAATTTTAACAGAATTGGTCTATACAAACACAATACTCTTTCCTGCTCTCATTCCACAACATTAACCATTACAAGCATGACATTTCTTTAAAGAGTCAGTAGTTGTTGGAGATTATGCTAAGGTATGTGACTTTTGTTTATGTTGCATTTGTTTAACTCTGTGAAGCTGCGATACTTTGCCTGTCTAGAACACCTGATGGTCTAATCAAGATCTGAACAACCAATAGTGAGGCAGGAGCAAGGAGAGGTGGGGCTGTCAGGCAGAAAGACCATAGAGGAGGAGGCGGCCATCATGGGCCAGCCGTCCAGCTACACACCAGTCCACGGAGTAAGGGTAAGGCTTGCGGAAGTAAGAGGACAAGAAAAGCCCAGGGGCAAAAGGTAGATGGGTTAAAATAAGTTAAGAAAAGCTGGCAAGAAACAAGCCAAGCAAAGGCTGCATGTTTATAACTAAGAATAAGTCTCCTGTGATTCATGTGGGAGCTGGGTGGAGGGCCCCCAAAAGAGTAAAAACATCAGACTACTACTACAAGTAGTGCCTGTTATTAATGAATAGTTCTCTGACTGCCAGATCTGTCAAACTGGCAGAGCCATCCCAACACTGCCTCCCTAAAGTCAGATCTCTCCTGAAAACATGTAAGGCTCATATTTATTTATTATTTTTATTATTATTATTTGGTTTTTCGAGACAGGGTTTCGCTGTGGCTTTGGAGCCTGTCCTGGAACTAGCTCTTGTAGACCAGGCTGGCCTCGAACTCACAGAGATCCGCCTGCCTCTGCCTCCCGAGTGCTGGGATTAAAGGCATGTGCCACCACTGCCCGGCAAGACTCATATTTATAAACTACATCAGAGAGGATTTTTGTAAATCTTATTTTCTTTTTAGTTTTTTCGAGACAGGGTTTCTCTGTAGCTTTGGAGCCTATCCTGGAACTAGCTCTTGTAGACCAGGCTGGCCTCGAACTCAGGGATCAGCCTGCCTTTGCTTCCTGAGTGCTGGGATTAAAGGCATGCGCCAGCATTAAATCTTATTTTCTAGAAGACAAACCATCCCAACATATTAGGAAAAATGTACAAAGTCAGACAGTACAAGGTGCTGGCAAGAATCTTAACCTGGAAACCCTAATGATGAGATGACCATCTCTAATCCCAAAATCCAAACTGCTCAGAAGTTGTGTATTTGTTTTTGAAAAGTTTCAAATTTCAGGAGCTGGTGAGATGGCTCAGTGGATAAAGGCACTTGCTGACAAGCCCCATGCTGTGTCTGACTCCTGGAAGCCACATGATGGAGAAAACAGACTCCACTAAGTTGTCCTCTGACCCCAGAAGTACACAAGACACACACACACTACATTTTTTAAAAGTTCTCAAGTTCTATTATGCAACAATATGTACATACAATAATACATACAGTGAAAAATAGTTAAAATGGTTTTATTCTGTTTTTTGAGACAGTCTGTAATTGTTTGGCTTAAAACTAACAGAGACCTACCTGTCTCTGCCTCCTTAGCATTAAAGACGTGTGCTACCCTAGCACCTTTTCTTCCACAATTAAAAAATTTTAAATTATCAGATGTGTTTGCACACACCTTTAATCTCAGCACTCAGGAGGCAGAGGCAGGTGGATCTCTGAGTTCGAGGCCAGCCCTATCTACAAAGTAAGTTTCCAGGACAATTGAGGATACACAGAGCAACCCTATCTCAAAATAAAATAAATCTGGAGCTGGAGACCCAGCTTAGAAATTGCTAATACTTACTGCCCTATCAGAGGATCAGAGCTCAGATCCCAGCACCTACATCTTGTGACTCACAGACACCTGTAACTTCAGCTCCAGGAAACCTCTTCTGACCTCTGCGCGTGCACAGGTGTGCACACGCACATGTTCTTTAGAAAAAGAATTTTTATTTTATTTTTTTGTTTGTTTTTTTGGGACAGGGTTTCCCTGTGTAACAGTCCTAGCTGCCCTGGAACTAGCTCTTGTAGACCAGGCTGGCCTCGAACTCACAGGGATTCACCTGCCTCTGCCTCCTGAGTGCTGGGATTAAAGACGTGCGCCACCACCACCCAGCGCTGTGAAATAGAATTTTTTTTAAGATTTATTTATTAATTATGTATACAGCATTCTACTTGCATGTGTCTCTGCAGACCAAAAGAGGGCACCAGATCTTATTACAGATGGTTGTGAGCCATCATGTGGTTGCTGGGAATTGAACTCAGAACCTCTGGAAGAATAGTCAGTGTTCTTAACCTCTGAGCCATCTCTCCAGCCCCAGAATTTTTAAATTCAAGTCAGTCAGTGGTGGCACACGCCTTTAATCCCAGCACTCAGGTGGCAGAGGCAGGTGAATCTCTGTGAGTTCGAGGCCAGCCTTGTCTACCAGGACAGGCTCCAAAGCTACAGAGAAACCCTGTCTCGAAAAAACAAATAAAAGAAAGAAAAAAGAAAAAGAAAACAAAAAAGAAAGAAAAAGAATTTTTGGGGCTGGAGAGATGGCTCAGTGATTAAGAGCACTGGCTGCTCTTCCAGAGGTTCTGAGTTCGATTCCCAGCAACCACATGGTGGCTCACAACCATCTGTAATGAGATCTGGCGCCCTCTTCTGGCGTGTGGGCATACATAGAGGCAGAATGTTGTATACATAATAAATAAATAAATCTTTTTTAAAAAAAAGAATTTTTAAATTCAATGAACACAACTCTTTAAAGTTTAAGCAAGTTGGCAGGTACAGGGAACTTGTCACCATCTCCAAATTCCACGCACATAATCACAGTCAATAGTGTTTACTTTATTGCAGCAGTTGGGATTAGAACCCAAGGCATTGTGCTCTACTGCAAATGTTCTACTACTGAGACCAAATGGAAATTTTTTAAGGTCATCCAACACAGCCCTGGTTTGCTCTAACTTGTGATCTCCCTGCTTCAGCTTCCAAAGTGCTGGGATTGCCTATAATTCCATCACCTAGGAAGATCACCAGGAGGATTAAGAGTTAAAAGCCAGCCTAGTCTATATATTGAGTTTGGGGGCTAGCCAGGGCTATTACATAGTGAGATCTTGTCTCAAAAAAAAAAAAAGGTATGATTGGTGCGGGAGAATTGTCTGCATTCTGTCAATCATGATTTAAATAAAAACTGACTGGCCATTAGCCAGGATGTATAGGTGGGTCAACCAGACAGGAAGTAGAGGCGGGGCTATTAGACCAGGAGAATTCTGGGAAGCAGGAAGCTCTGTCGGCACTCCTGCCTGGACCACCGAAGAAGTACCTGCCCCGCTGAGAAAGGTACTGAGCCATATGGCTAACACAGATAAGGATAATGGGTTAATATAAGCTACAAGAGCTAATGGGAGGCCTGAGCTAATGGGCCAATCAGTTTATAACCTAATGCAGACTCTCTGTGTGATTTTTCTTTGGGGCTTGCCGGCTGTGGGGTACCAGGTGGGACAGAAACCCCAACAACCAGGCCCTCATACTACAGTATGATAGTATTTTATTGTGTTCATTTGGGCATTCAATATAACAATTTTACATTCTTAATTTTTTTATATAGTTTTTTCTATAACATTTTTTGAGACAGTCTAATGTATCCCAGCCAGGCCTTGGACTCACTATGTAGCCAGAATGACCTTCAACTCTGGTCTTCCATCCTCTGTAGCTGAGGATGACCTCTGCCCAGTTCATGTGCTGAGAATTATTTTGGGCCTGCTAGGCAAGCACTCTACCAACTGAGCTATATACCTTCAGCCCTTCTTATTGTCCTGGTTTTTTTTTTTTTTTTTTTTTTTTTTTTTTGAGACAGGGCCATGCTTTGTAGTTTAGGGTAGCCTAGAACTCACTATATAGCCCAGGCTGGCCTCGAACTCTTTACAGTCCTCCTGCCCCAGCTCTGCAAGTGCTGGGGTTTATAGGCATGAGTGACTGACTATACCTCCTTTAAAAATTCTTACTTGTGATGGGTGGTGGCACACGCCTTTAACCCCAGCACTCGGGAGGCAGAGGCAGGTGAATCCCTGTGAGTTCGAGGCCAGCCTGGTCTACAAGAGCTAGTTCCAGGACAGCTAGGACTGTTATACAGGGAAACCCTATCTCGAAAAACAACAACAACAAAACAAAACAACAACAACAAAAAAAAAACCCACTCATACATATAGTTGGGCATGATGGTCCAGGTCTTTAATTCCAATACTCAGAAGGCAAAGCCAAGATGATCCCTTTTAGCTGTAGGCCAGCCTGGTCTACACTGTAGTTTCAGGCCAACCAGGGCTACACACTGTCGGGGTGAGGAGTGGAGAGAGACAAGGACTCATGGACCAAATAAAAACTATGAAAAAAAGCCATCTTGGGGCTGGAGAGATGGCTCAGAGGTTAAGAACCCAGGCTGCTCTCCTAGAGGTCCTGAGTTCAATTCCCAGCAACCACGTGGCGGCTCACTACCATCTGTAATGAGATCTGGTGCCCTCTTCTGGCATGTATGACTATACATGCAGCCAGACTACTGTATACATAATAAATAAAATCTTAAAAAAAAAAAAAGCCATTTCGTCTGCGTCAGAAGGAGTCCAGATGCCATTCTTTTGAAACATCATTGCTGTGTTGAAGTAACCAAATGATCTACTTTGAGAAAACAACAAACCAGGAAATGATAAGACTACGTTCTGGCAATTGCTAGAATATAACCCAGTGAAGTCATCACCCCAGTCATAAGATCTGCATTCTCGCTCAACCTGCACGTCAAAATGTCTGACTCAGGATGTACTCTGCTTGATGAAACAAGGTCCAACTCATGAGGCCTAATAAGAATAAAGTACTATGTAAAATGGACATTTTCTAAACTTTAATCCACTTCAAATTAAAATCTACCTACTCTTTATTCTAAATAGTAAACACAGGGCTGGGGAAATCAAAGCTGGGACTTTTGGTTCACGGTAGGCAAACCAGACAAATTCCCAACGTTTCGTTCAGTTCTATGTTATAAACTAGTGAACCTTTAGAGTGAAGGTTACTTAATTTAAGGTAGCTAGACGTCTTACTGAAAGGCGGTTGGCAGCCCGGGCAAACAAAGCTGTTTTCAAGGTTATTTCCGTGGCCACCCTCGTGACTCCGCATGACATCGCGATCCACGCAGCCCTGCTTGCTCCTTGTTTATCTCGATGTGGGAAAAACAGCCACACCCAGGATGTCTGAACCCAGTCCTGAGGTTCTAGGATTAACTGCTCCTTCCCCTTCCTTTGCACAATAGGCACCCCCAATGAGAGAGGTGGGTGAACCCCGGGTATTGAGTCTAATGGGCAAGTGCCCTCTTTCCTTCCATTGTTTAAAGACTGTTGAGGAGGAAGAGAATCTGCCCGGCCGGGTCTCGGCAGTGCCCTCAGCCTCCAGCCCCGCTGGCGCTCTACTCCCACGTCTGAGCCTGTGGGCGGCTAGGGATAAGACAAAGCCGCTAAGGGCTCTGGCTGCAGAAGCATCAATGTCCACCCTGCAGAGGCCAGAACGAAGGCTAACGTCCAGCAGTGCGAGCCGCGTGGGGTCGCAATTCACGCTATGGCGTAAGCCCGCTGAGCGCGGGGTGCAAGAGGGGCACAGGGGACTCGGGGAGCAGGACTCGGGACGCGGGAAGAGAAGACCCCCTTCCCCCATCTCAGGCAGGAAACGACGGTACCTCTCGAAAACGAGTCGCGGCGCATGCGCGCCCGGTTACTTAGCAACGTCGACGTTAAACTGCCCCAGAACCGAGCCCAGCAACAATCGAGCGGCCCGTGGCCCCGACCAATCAGCGCCGGCTTAATCTTTGTCGCCTCACCAATCAGCGCTGGCGCAGCAAGGAAGTTTCCAGAGCTTTCGAGCTAGGGCTCTTTAACTTGGATCCATCCGCCCGATGATTTTGTCCATATTTTTGTTCAGGAGGAGAAGGGTCGCCGGAAAGAAAGGGTCTTTTATTTGTTAGTGTTCTTTTCTTCGGTTTTGAGGAACTGGGCACTTGGTTGAAAAGTCTAACTGAGTGGTAGGAGGTGGGTGACGGGGGACTACTTTCGGTGGCGCAGGAAGACGACGGCTACGTAAGCGTGGTGAGTAACGCAACAGACGCTGCATAAATACTGGGTCGCGCGTCCGCGGTGCTCAGTGACGAGAGGCTTTGTGCGGCTCGGAGCTTTCCGCGTCGTGGTGGTTCTACGCGCTCGGCGTTTTGTGGTTTCATCACATTCGTTAACAGGTAATGGTCAGCGGCGCTTGAATCGGGAGGACTAGAGAAGGGGCTTACGTTAAGCTAGGAGGGCTTTTTCTTGGGGTGGGGGAGGGGAGGGCGAGCAGACGTGACGCGGCAACGGGCCTTCCGGGAAGAGTGGGCCTTGTTCGCGTGCGCGGAGCGGGGGCGGCCCTGGCGCGCGCGCCAGGGAGCTTAACGGACGCTTAACCGATGGAGAGGCCATCGCGGTTATTTCAGTGGGGGAACGCAGAAAGGAGGTAGTCGCGACTTAACGGCCAGGCTTAACGCTAATTTCATTGTAGGAGCTATGTGTTTCTGTTGAAATGGGAATTCTTACTAACGGCCTTGTGGTTTGGATTTTTTTATTATTCATTTATCTCGGCTATTACTGGCAGATTCGGAAGTCTCGCAATCCGTGACGGTTCTAGACGCCAGTTTAGTGTTTTGAAATGCTTTCGCATCTTAGAACCATGACAAAACAGATTTTGTGTTGTGATGAAATGCGGGGGAGGGGTTTTCCCTAGAGGTATTTTGTGGAAATCGAAATTTTTACTAGATATTTATAATTAACCTTTTAAATTCAAGGTCAAAATGCAAATCTTCGTGAAGACCCTGACCGGCAAGACCATCACTCTCGAGGTGGAGCCCAGTGACACCATCGAGAATGTCAAGGCCAAGATCCAGGACAAAGAGGGCATCCCCCCCGACCAGCAGCGACTCATCTTTGCCGGCAAGCAGCTGGAAGATGGCCGCACTCTTTCTGATTACAACATCCAGAAAGAGTCCACCCTGCACCTGGTCCTTCGTCTCAGGGGTGGCATGCAGATCTTCGTGA
>PVIU01009335.1:0-77055 GCA_004026605.1 Ondatra zibethicus
TTTTTTTTTTAAAGACTTATTTATTTATTAAGTATACAGTGGTCTGCCTGCATGCATGCCTGCAGGCCAGAAGAGGGCACCAGATCTCATTACAGGTGGTTATGAAACACCATGTGGTTGCTGGGAACTGAACTTAACCACTGAGCCATCTCTCCAGCCCCCAGCTCAGGCTTCTTATTAACTAACTCTTACATCTTAGATGAACCATTTCTATTATTTTATATTTTACCACAAGGCTTGGGTGACTACATGACTCAGCCTTCTTTTTTCTTGCATTTAGTTTAGTTTTTCTGCCTACCTCTATTCTGCCCTGTGACAGGCCAAAGCAGCTTTTTTATTAACCAATGGTAAAAAACATATTCACAGCCTACTGAGGGGAACCTCACATCAGTGTATGCATGTATGTATGTATGTATGTATGTATGTATGTATGCATGTATGTATGTGTATGAGGGAGTCAGAGGACAATTTCTGAAAGTTGGTACTCTCCTTCCACTATGTGGGTCTCAGAGAACTGAACTCAGGTCATGAGGCTAGCTTACAATACCTTTATCTGGTTAATCATCTCCCTGACCCCAGTCAGGGCCTCATGTAGCCCAAGCTTGAACTCCTAATCCTCCTGCTTCAGCTTCTCAAGGGTTAGGTTTAGAAGCACGAGCCGCCATACTGTCCTTCTCCCCCATCTGTCTTCTAAGTGTCGTCATTATTTTGTATGTATGTGTTTTGATTGCTTATTTTGAGGTTTTTGTTTGGTTTTGTCTTTCTGAGACGGGTTTTTCTGTGTAGCACTGGCTGTCTTAGAACTCACGATTAGACCAGATCCTTCTGCTTCTGCCTCCCTGGTGCTGGGATCAAAGGCACGTATGAGTCATAACTGCCCAGCATGATTTTAGTTTTTTGTTTGTTTTTAAAGATTTATTTATTTATTAAGTATACAATGTTCTGCCTGTATGCATGCCTGCAGGCCAGAAGAGGGCAGATCTCATTACAGATGGTTGTGAGCCACCATGTGGTTGCTGGGAATTGAACTCAGGACCCTTGGAAGAACAGGCAGCTCTCTTAACCACTGAGCCATTGCTCCAACCCCGATTTTAGTTTTTTTGGAAACAGGGTCCTTCCACCATCCAAGCTCTCTGGAATTCACAGCAACCTGTCTGCTTCGGTTTCCTGAGTACTGGGGTTACAGGCCTCAGGCACCATGGTTGACTTTTTATTATGTTTTGCTTTTGATACAGGGTCTCACTTTGTAGCCCTGGATGTCCTAGAACTCACTATGTAGACCAGGCAATCCTGGAACCCATAGTGATTCACCTGCTTCTACCTTTCAGGTACTGGGAATAAAGGCATGCACCACCTGTCTATGCCTGGCTTTAAAAACAATAATATCTGGCTGGGTGAAGTGGTGAATGCCTTTAATCCCAGCACTTGGAAGGCAGAGGCAGGCAGATTTCTGTGAGTTCAAAGCCAGCCTTGCTATATGTGTTTTTGTGTGTGTGTATCCTTTGTACTTGTAAAATTTTTTAAAATATGAATATGTTGGGCACCAGGGGTATGTGCACACGAATCTTGGTGCTCACAGAGGTCAGAGTGGCGGACTTCCCTGGAGCTGGAGTTACAGGCAATTGTGAGCCACCTGATGTGCTGTGGAAACTTAAGCTCAGGCCCTCAGCAGGAGCAGTAGGTGCCCTTAATGCTGAGCCACCTCTCCAGCTGTTTCTGGGTCTCTTGTGGTCCAGGTGGGCATCCCGAACTCTTGAGCCTCCTGTTCCCAAATCCCAAGTGCTGTGGTTACAAGTGTGCACCCCCAGGCTTGGTGCTGGGGATGGCTTTCAGCTCTGCCACAGTCGTACCCCCAACCTCCCAGTGTTTGTGGACCAGGCAAACTCCAGCTTCTCAGAGGTCACCTGACTAGTAAAGACAGAACAAATAAACAGGGAACTAAATGGAGACAAAGAGAGGGAGACTTCAGCCCGTGGTCGGATGAAGCCTGCCTTAGGAAGGGACCTTTGTCCTGAGAACCAGCCGGAAGACCCTGGTGAAAAGTGTGGCAGACGCTGAGACCTGCCTGTGCAGAGCGGAACAGAGCTTACAGTGATAGAAAAACAGAAAGATGGGCAGTGGTGGTGCACGCCTTTAATCCCAGGACTTGGGAGGTAGAGGGTAGGCAGATCTCTGCAAGTTTGAGGCCAGCCTGGTCTATGAAGCAAGTTCCAGGAAATCCAAGATTGTTAAACAGAGAAACCTTGTCTCAGAAAACAAACAAAACCAAAAAACCAAACCAAAACAAAAGATTTATTTGTTTTATTTAGAAGTGTTTCTTTGACATATGAGGGTGCCCTTGTATTTTTTTTCATATTCTTTTATTTTTCATTCAAAAATTTACACTTCCTCCCCTTCTCCCAGTCCCCTCCTGTTCCCCCACTACCCCTACTCCCTCTCCCTGCTTCCTTAAGAGGGGCCAGGGTACCCTGCCCTGTGGGAAGCCCAAGGCCCTCCCCACTAGGGAGGTGTGCATCCATATAGACTAGGTTCCCAAAAAGCCAATACATGCAGAAGAGATAGGTTCCAGTGCCATTATCATTGGCTTCTCAGTCAGCCCCCATTGGCAGCCACATACAGAGATTCCGGTTTGATCATATGCTCATTCAGTCCTGGTCCAGCTGGATTTGGTGAGCTCCCATTAGATCAGGCACACTGAGATAGTATTTGGAGCATAGATGTTCAGTATTGAAATTTCCTCTTGATGGATTTTTCCTGTGACTAATATGAAATGTCCTTCTTTGTCTCTTTTGACTGATTTTAGCTTGAAGTCTATTTTGTTAGATATTAGGATAGCTACACCTGCTTGTTTCTTTTTTTTTAAGTTATTCTTTTTTTTTAAATTTATTTATTTATTTTGTTTACAGTGCTCTGGCCTGCATGTGTGCCTGCAGGCCAGAAGAGGGCACCGGATTTCTTTATAGATGGTTGTGAGCCACCATGTGGTTGCCGGGAATTGAACTCAGGACCTCTGGAAGAACAATTAGTGTTCTTAACCTCTAAGCCATCTCTCCAGCCCCACCTGCTTGTTTCTTAGGTCCATTTGATTGGTATATATTTTTTCCCAACCGTTTACTCTGAGACGATGTCTGTCTTTGAGGTTGAGATGTGTTTCTTGTATGCAGAAGAGGGATAGATTCTGTTTTCCTATTCAGTCTTTAAGCCTGTGCCTTTTTATGGGTGAGTTGAGTCCATTTACATTAAGGGATATTAATGACCAGTGGTTGCTATCTCCTGTTAATTTAGTTTTCATCGTTGGTGATATTAATTTGTTCATTTTTTATCTTCTTCAGGATTTGCTGTAATGAGATCATCAATTGTGTGTGTTTTTGTTGGTGTAGCCACCTCTTCTTTGGGTTGGAGTTTTCCTTCTAGTATTTTGTGTAGGGTTGGGTTTGTGGCTAGGTATTGGTGAAATCTAGATTTATCATGGAATATCTTGTTTTGTCCTTCTATGGTGATCGACAGTTTTGCTGGGTATAGTAGTCTGGGCTGGCATCTGTGGTCTCTTAATGTCTGCATAATGCTTGACCATGACCTTCTGGCTTTCATTGTCTCCACTGAGAAGTCAGGTGTAATTCTGATAGGTCTACCTTTATATGTTACTTGGCCTTTTTCCTTTGCAGCTCTTAATATTCTTTCTTTACTCTGTATGTTTAGTGTTTTGATTATTATTTTTTTGGATCCAGTCTATTTGGTGTTCTGTAAGCCTTTTGTATCTTCATAGGCATATCTTTCTTTAGGTAGGGAAAGTTTTCTTCTATGAGTTTGTTAAATAGATTTTCTGTGCCTTTGAGTTGAACTTCTTCTCCTTCTTCTATACCTATTATTCTAAGATTTGGCCTTTTTATGTTGTCCCATATTTCATGGATATTTTGGGTTAAGCTTTTGTTAGATTTAATGTTTTCTTTAACTGATGAGTCTATTTCCTCTATTTTATCTTTTTTTAAAAAAATATTTATTTATTTATTATGTATACAATATTCTGTCTGTGTGTCTGCCTACAGGCCAGAAGAGGGCACCAGACCCCATTGGTTGTGAGCCACCATGTGGTTGCTGGGAATTGAACTCTGTTCTTTGGAAGAACAGGTAATGCTCTTAACCTCTGAGCCATCTCTCCAGCCCCCCCTCTATTTTCTCTTAAGCGCTTGAGATTCTCTCTTCCATTTCTTGTATTCTGTTGTTCATGTTTGCATTTGTGGTTCCTGATCTTTTTCTCATGATTTCTGTTTCTATAATTCCTTCGGCTTGTGTTTTCTTTATTTTTTCTATCTCAGTTTTCAAGTCCTAAATAGCTTCTTTTATACGTTTGAGTTTTTTTTTCTTGGTTTTCTTTAAGTGATTTGCTGATATCTTCCAATTTTTTGTTTGTTTTTTTCCTCCATTTCTTTAAGGTAATTTCTCATTTCATCTTTAAGAATTTCAAACATTCTCTTGAGGTTTTTTTTTAAGATCATTTTCTTCTGGTTCATCCATATTTGGTTGTTCAGGTCTTGCTTTTGTAGGGTCTTTAGGTTTTACTGGTATTGTGTTGCTCTTTGTGGTGTAGCTTGTGATCTTACCTTTTCTACTCATCTTTTCCTCTAATAGGTGTGGTTGGGACTCTCTGAGATTCTGTTGAATAATCTTCTAGGTACCAGTGAATCCAAAGCTCAGATGGTTGTTCCTTGTGGTACAGTCAGTGTCATAGTTCTAGTTACCCCATTGGTTATTCCTGTTCCTGGAGGTAGCTCAGTGCTCCTATGTTTTGGTCTGCTCCCTTGGAGTTTGCTGTCTCAGGCCTAGGCTGCTGGCTTTGATCTGTTTCTGTAAATCTTGGTTTGGATCTCCTCTTGCAGAAGTCCCTGGCTTGGAGTTGGACCTGTTCTGGTGGAGATAGCTGACTCTGGATCTGGTCACTGGTTCATTCCTGATCCACTTGTGTCCCGGGACTGGGTTTGCTCCTGGCTTCTGCTCCTGGTGGAGCTTGTTCTCTCTGTGTCTTAGGTAACTGGTTCAGTCCCATTCCAGTTCCAGTGGAGGTCACAGACTCTGAGTCAGGTCTTTGGCTCAATCCTGGTCTGCCAGTATCCCAGGGCTGGATTCGCTCCTGGCTTCTGCTCCCGGTGGAGCTTGTTTCTTCCAGCTCTCTTTGTCCTAGGAGTCTCCTTCAGTTCTAGTCCTGTGGAATTTGTTGCCCAAGGTGGAGTTCCTTGTCTCAGGGCAACTTTGGCTTAGATTATGGGCTTTGACCTGTATCTGTAAATCCTGGTCTGGATTCCCTCCTGCAGAAGTCCCTGGGTTGGAGTTGGACCTGGAAAGGTTTCTGATTCCTGTCTACTGCCTTGGATGTTCCAGGCTTGGGTACACCAGAACCCACAGGGGACCTGCTTACTTCGTAAGAGGTCTCAGACTCCTGCTCAGACCCACAGGGGTTCCAGGTTCCTGCCTATTCCCTTTGATGTCCCAAACCAATGCCCAAACCCACAGAGGACCTGGCTCAGGCCTACTCTCTCTGAGGTCCCAGATTCGCACCTGGTTCCTGCCTATTCCCTCGGAGGACCCAGGTTCACTCATGCCCAGGCTAACAGAGGTCCTGGCTCGGGCCTAGTTCCCTAGAGGTCCTAGACTCTTGCCCAGACTTACCAGGGTGTTGGCTTAGGTCTACTCCCTTGAAGGTCCCAGATTCACGTCCAGACCCTCAGCAGTCTCTGGCTCTGGCTCACTTGCTCAGCGGTTACTCCCTTGTACCTGTTCCCGTAGAGATTGTTGACTCTGGATCTATTTGTTTTATTTAAAGTTTTAAAGATTTGCTTATTTTTGCTTCGTGTGTATGGCTATTTGACTGCATGTATGTATGTGTACCACATCTACGCCTGGTACTCATGGAGGCCAGGGGATGGCACTAGATGCTTCCATGTGTGTGCTGGGAACTAAACATGGGTTCTCAAGGAGAGCAACAAATACTTTTAATTGCTAAACCATCTCTCCAGCCCCCTGAGGATTTTATTTTTAATTTGTGTATATGTGTGTGTATGTGTTTGTCTGTGTGTTCGTGTCTGTATATCTGTATTCATACATGTGCAGGTGAGTGCCCAAGAAGGTCAGAGGAGGGTGTTGGACTCCTTGGAGCTAAAGTTACAGGTAGCTGATGTGAATGCTTGGAACCAAACTCAGTCCTTTGCAACATAGGGAGTTTATGGCCACCTGGACAGCAGACCCTGTGTCTTAGTTACTGTCCCAGGATAGCCAGGGCTACACAGAGAAACCTTGTTTGGCAAAACAAAAACAAAAAATAATTGAGATAGGTACAGTGGCACATGCCTTTAATCCCAATGCTCAGGAGGCAGAGGCAGGCAGATCTCTGTAAGTTTTGAGACCAGCCATGTTTACACAATGAATTCCAGGCCAACCAGGGCTATATAAAGAGAATTGTCACCGGGCGGTGGTGGAGCATGCCTTTAGTCCCAGCACTCGGGAGGAAGAGGCAGGCGGATCGCTGTGAGTTCGAGGCCTGCCTGGTCTACAAGAGCTAGCTCCAGGACAGGCTCCAAAGCTACAGAGAAACCCTGTCTCAAAAAACCAATATAAATAAATAAATAAAAATTTAAAAAAGAGAATTGTCTCAAAAAAAAGAAACAAAAAAACAAAAACAAAACAAAACAACAACAAAAAAAAAACCAAACAGCCAGGCGGCAGTGGTGTCTGCCTTTAATCCTAGCACTCAGAAGACAGAGGCAAATAGATCTCTGAGTTTCAGCCCAGCCTGGTCTACAGAGCAAGTACCATGACAGCCAAGGCTACATGGAGAAACCCTGTCTCAAACAACAACAACAAAACAAAAAAAGAAGACAACATTTAACTGGAGTCTGTTTACAGTTCCAGAGAGCTAGTCCATAGTCAGTATGCTGGGAAGCAGACAGGCGGAGAGGCGTCCTGTTGCAGCAGTAGCTGGGAGCTTTACTTCCTGGTCTGCAGGTAGCAGGTGAGAGAGAGAGAGAGAGAGAGAGAGAGAGAGAGAGAGAGAGAGAGAGAGAGACTGGGCTTGGCATGGGCTTTTGAAACTTCCGAGCCCACCCCCCAATGACACACCTCCGCCAACAAGACCACACCTCCTAACCCTTCCTAAACAGTTCCATTAACTCAGGACCAAGTATGCAAACATATGAGCCTACAGGGATCATTCTTATTTAAATCATCATACCCTGTCTATTCCCCTCCTCAGCACCCCCCAAAAATATCCTCACTCTCACCCCCACCCTCACCTTCACCCCTCACCCCTCACCTTCACCCCTCACCCTCATCCCTTGGGTAGAGTAACACACACCTTTGATCCCAGCACTAAGAAGGGAGGCAGAAGGATTTTGAGTCAGGCCCAGCCTCTGCCTCACAGAGAGTTTCAGGACACAGGCTGGGGATGTGGTCTAGCATACACTGAACAAATGCATATCACTGAGTTCTAGCCCCAGCCCTAGAATACTTGGACCTTTTGTAACTAGGCTTTACACAAATCAGATACCAATAGTGAAAGACAGGCAGAACAGGCATGATCTTGTACTCCTTTAATCCCACACTTGGAAGGCAGAGGCAGGTGGACCTCTGAGGTTCAGGCTAGGGAGAGACAATAAAACCCAGTCTTAAAACAAAACAGAAGGAAGGAAGGAAGGAACAGAGACATGGAAGATTCCAGACATTTCCCTCCTAGGAGGAAGCAGCTACTGTCACTACCTACTCATTTTCCCCAAGTTAAAAGATACCTGGAAACACCTGTTGGGAATATTTGAGCAAACCGATATGTCGATGTCTTACTTTGCCTGTGTAAGGCACCTGATTGGTTTAATAAAGAGCTGAATGGTCAATAGCTAGGCAGGAGAGGTTAGGCAGGACTTCCAGGCAGAGAGAGGAACTGGGGCTGAATCTAGGCACGCAGGGAGGTGCCATCTAGACGCATAGGGAGACGGACATACAGAGTGGAAGAGAGGCAAAAAGCCACGTGGAAGAATGTAGATTAACAGGAACAAGTTAAGTTATAAAAGCTAGTAGGACAAGCCAAAGCTAAAGGCCAAGCTTTCATAATTAATAATAAGTCTCCAAGTCATTATTTGGGGGCTGGTGGTCCCAAAAGCAAGTCCAACACCAAACACCAGCATGGAGTTCACGTGGTTTTGTGATCAAACTCAGGACTTCGTACACTAGGCAAGCACTCCACTCCATGAGCTGCATCCCCGGCCACTTGATTTTCCTCTCTGAGGCATGAGCCTAAGGTTGTTTCCTATCTATACACCAGTGATTTTCCTCCCCTCCCTCCTTTTCTCCCTCCCTCGCTTCCTTCCTTCCTTCCTTCCTTTCTTTTATGATGTAGATAGACTGAGCCCAAGGACCTCATTAAACCGCAGCCTGCATCAGGACACTTAGAGCAGCTCCTCTTTTGCTCTCACTTCTTTGTAGTCCTGGCTAGAGCTCTCTTCGCAGACCAGCCTGGCTTCATACTCACAGAGATCCAGCTACTCTGTCCTCCTGAGCAGTAGGATTAAGGGCGGAAGGCTCCACAGAAGTGATTCTCAATCTGCCTAATGCTGTGACCCTTTAATACAGTTCCTCATGTTGTGGTGACCCCAACCACAAATTATTTTGTTGCTACTTTGCAACTGTAATTTTCCGACTGCTACGAATTGTCACATAAGTATCTGATATGCAGAATATCTCATATGTGATCCCAAAGGGTTGCGACCCACAGGTTGAGAACTGCAACTCTAGCCGGAGCCTATGCTGTTCAACACGTGGCTCTTCAACCTTGTATTTGAGGTCATGAAAATGATAATCAAACGCTAATACAGGCTTGTGATCCCAACTGTTCTGGAGGCTGAAGCAGGGGCTTGAAACTTTGTGCAGCCTGGGTTACATATCAAGTTTAATTTCAGCCTGACTCCTATAATCTCAGGACTCAGGAGACAGAAGCAGGTAGATTTCTGCAGGTTCCAGGACAGCTTAGTCTACAAAGCAAATTCTAGGCCAGCAAAATAGAAAAAGGGCCAGGTGTGGTTTCCATTCTTGGGAGACTGAAGCAGGGGGCTAGCTGGGGTTACTGTGTGAGACCCTATCTAGAAACAAATACATTCAGGGGTGGTGGTACAGGTCCGAGATTCCTGCACTGAGGAGGCAGAAGAAAGAGGATCAGGACTTCAAGTCTAGTCTTGGCCCAGGCTAGGCACAGCTCGTTATAGCTGTGGCTGGCCTCAAGCTTCTGATGCTCCTCCCTCCAGGCCTTAAGTCCTGAGCTCCCAGGCATGCACCAGCACCCCTGGTTTCCAGGCCCTGTTGTGAAGGCTCTAAAGCCTTGCTGTTCAGTACAGGTATCATTGCCTCACTCCTACCAGCTGGTCCTCCTCTCCTGCCTCCATGAGGGAAGACTGAGACCTTTGGTTTCCCAGGGGCCTTCACTGTTGAAGGGTAGGGCCTGCCCAAAGAATCTCCCTGACAAGAGCCCCTTGTAAGGTCATTTGAAAAGCCTCAGGATGGTCTGCTCTCCACTGGGCCTGAGATCACAGAAGTGGGTTCCACTCCTACTTTAGGTGAAGTAGCCATCAGTGATTGCAGTTGTGTGCAGATGTGTGCAGGTGTGGAATTCCTGGATTGGGCTGTGAGGTCAGGAAGGCTATGGTTTTTGAACCCTGAAGTGTACAAGAGTGACTTAGACATACCAGAACTATAGAGCTCATGCCACAGCCTCAGGGTCAGGTGGAGAGGTCAGTAGGGTCACATCAGGCTGGTCCTAAAGTACCAGTCTGAGAACAGTGTGGCCTGGCACCAGGGGACCTGGAACAAGCTGGTGCTATGAAATATGGAATGTGAACATTGCTGGGCCTGGAAAGGATGTGGAGGAAGCTGGTCGAGTTCAGCTGTTGGTGATTTCATGCCCCATCCTCGGTTGCTTCTTGGGGACAGACTCCAGCCGTGGAACCCAGGTGCCAATGAAGGTCAAATTTCCGTAGTAAGAGAATAAAAAGGGTATTTCCTCTGGAGGCTGGGGGAGAGCTGCAGCTGTCTTACACACATACTCCCAGATTAGGCCAAATCCTACAGCAGGTGAAGGAGAGGCTCCCAGTTAGGGTCCCAGTGGTGTGGGAAGTAGTGGGCAATGGGAAACAGTATTTACAGGCTTGCCCATCCACACGATGATGCTTAAACACAGGCATGGCCTTTGTTCCTTTACAGCACTTCTCTGGGCCCCAATCATGCCATTTGTGCCCTGGGTTGGGCTTTAGGGGTAGAAACAAGAAAGGTTAACTGCTTAGCTGGATCAAGGGCCATGCAAGCATGGGACAGGGGTGTGGAGACTTGCCAAGAGGCTCAGACACTGGAAACAGTGTTTTCTGGGGAGAGAGAGGATGGGAGAAAGGGGCTTGCTTGTTATTGAAGTCTTGGTGTGCTGGTGGTTAGGCACAGGATCCTGTGTAGGCTGAGCAAGCGTTCCACGCCATCCCCAGGCTTGTGTCATGTCTTTGTGTGTGTATGTTGTGTGTGTGTGTTCATGTCCATGTGTAAACCTATGCATGTGTCTATGGAGGCCAGAGGCGCTACAGGTAAACACTACTCCCTGGTTTATGCAGTGCTGCAGGTCGAACCCAGGATTCATGTGTGCTAGAGGAGCATCTACTGACAGCTACAGTCCCAGCCCCCATGTGAGCTCTTGAGAGTCACTGGGGCTTGGCCAAGTGAAGGGTGGGAAAAAGGTGTCCCCTGGAAGGAAAAGCCCGTGGGAAGGCTGTGACATGCCAGGCACTGGGTCATAAGGCTACTGTCAAAACCACGAGCTGGGGCACTGGTGAGCTTCAGCATAGCGTCTGTCCATCCTCCCTGGGCTAATGGAGCTCCCTGTTCCGGGCCTTCCAGAGCCTCTGAACACTAGCTGCTGGGCCACGCAGGGCATGGGAGTGAGCTCCATGGGAACAGACCATCTTGTCTGAGGTCCCTTTTTCCTGTTTTCCCCATGTGATATGGACCAATTACTTCCTCCTTCTGAGCCTCAGTGTCCCCCTCGGGGAAATGCTGCCAGTGAGACTGTTTTCCTGGAAGGGCCACCCCGAGAAGAAAATGAACCAGTGCCCTCCCCTCCTCACCCCGTGTTCCCTCCACCCAGCACAGCACCCTGCCCTGGAGGCCCTGTCTTAATTGGCATGCAATAACAGCTGCTGTTTACTCAACACGCATGCATTGTTTGGCAGGTGTCACCCTTCATTCTGGCATAACAGGCAGGGAAACAGAGGCTTAGAGAGGGTGGCTGGTGGTGGTACCACCCCTCCTACCCGGGCACCTTCTTCCCAGGTGCTCATTTCATTGCTATCAGCTTCATGTCCGTGGGCTCCCAGATCAGAGGGTTGTCTGCCTGTCCCTCTCAGCATGGTCTCCAGTGGCCTTCTGGAGAGAAACTCAGTGCTGTTCACCGGCTTGGAAGCTGCTCAGAACAGGGACAGACTAAAGAGGCCGGGCCCCAGCTGTTGCCATGCTGCCCAGACCCGGCTGGGGAGGGAGGGCAGGCTTGAAGGAGCAGCAAGGCCTGCACAGGGGAATTAGCAGCATCTGTCTCCTGACATGGGACATCAGGAATGTGAACCAACCCAGCAACTGTGTGCTTGCCAGGGACACTGGCAGGGAGGGGCACGGGGCAGGCAGTCCAGTCCCTCCTGGATCCCAGAAATTACCAGGCAGCAGCTGCTCCTGTCACGCCAAGCAACCTGGTTCTGGGCTCCAGTATTCGCAGGGCCTGCTGAGAACCGGGGCTATCAGTCCAGCTGTTTTATGAAATCCCATTTTCTGTTTTGTTTTTACAACACTGGTAATCAGATCCAAGTCCTTTTTCTTTGTTTCTTGTTTTGTTTTTGTTTTTGATACAAAGCCTTACTCTGACCTTGGCCTGCTTGGGTCTCATGATGTAGACCAGGCTGACCCCAAACTCACAGAGGTTTGTCTGCCTCTACCTCCCAGTTTGGGAACAGGCCTGTGCCGTCATGTCTCGCCTGCTTTGTCTTCATTCTTTTTGAAAGCTAGGTCTCATCTGGCCTATAACTCACTCTGTATCCCAGGCTAGCCTCAAATCTGAGGTGATCTCCTGGGTGCTTGCATCACAGGTATGAACCCTCTGTTCCTGTCCTTTCCCCAGTGTGGCCTCTCGTTCCAGCTCCTGCTCTGAGCCTTTCTTTCTATTTTATATCTGAGGCGGTCTCAGTATGTCTGCCCCCTCCTGGACCCCAGCAATCACCAGGCAGCTGTTCCTAAGACTCTGAGTAGCCTGGTTCTGGGCTCCAACATTCACAGGGCCTGCTGAGAACCTGAGGTGTCAGCCCAGCTCTTTCGTGGAACCCCATATGTAGCCCTGATTTCAAACTCCTAATTTTGAAAAGAGATTTGTTTTATTTTATTTTTTAAAAAATATTTTTATTTATTTATTATGTATACAATATTCTGTCTGTGTGTATGCCTGAAGGCCAGAAGAGGGCACCAGACCTCATTACAGATGGTTGTGAGCCACCATGTGGTTGCTGGGAATTGAACTCAGGACCTTTGGAAGAGCAGGCAATGCTCTTAACCACTGAGCCATCTCTCCAGCCCCCGAGATTTGTTTTATTTTTATGTTCTGTGAGTGGGTGTGTGCACCTGCATGCAGGTACCAGCAGAGGCCAGAAGAGGGTACCAGAGACCCTAGAACTAGAGTTAAAGATGGTTGTAAACTAGGATTAGGGGATGCTGGAAACTGGATTCAGGTCCTCTGCAAGAGCTGTGGGTGATCTTAACTGCCAAACCATCTCTCCCTTCCCTCCAACTTGCATGAATGTGCACACATGTGCAAGCGTGTATCTGTGTTGTCTTTTTGTCTTGTTTTGTTTTGTTTTGAGACAGGGTTTCTCCATGTAGTCCTGGCTGTTCAGGAATAGGCTGTCCTTGAACTCAGAGATTTGCCTGCCTCTGTCTCCCAACTGCTAGGACTAAAGGCATGTGACATCCCTGCCTGATGCCCCTCTAAGGTGTGTAATACTGCACCAGACACATCCTTTGGTTTCACCACCATTGAAAAGAAAGCATAATCTATATGTGGTAGAGGTGTGCTTAGGGAGACAACTGGGTGGCTCCAGACTGGCAATGGGCCAAGAGTGGAGCTGTGAACTATGGGGCCTTTGATCTATGCCTCTCAGTCCTTACACCTGATTCCAATCTTTTCTTCACCCAGGCGAATCCAAGGAATCTGCCTCAGAAAGCAACTGCCTGGACTGGTGATGGACTCAGCTCTGGCTAGTAATCTCTAATGGGATTCTGAGTTTAGAATCGGTCTCGGTTGGAAAATTTGAGACCTTGGCAACATTGATTATCATGCATGGTGCTTACACAGAAAAATCTGAGGTCCCAGGGAGCCATGTAGGGAGAATAAAAGCTAGGAACTGCTTTGGGCTGCTGCCTTGGGAGCTACCTGCAGGAGAATAGAGAATGAAAGTGGGACAGGAGACCTCAGCTGGGAATGGGGGTTGGAGGCCATGCGAGAGCCCCAGTTCCCAGCAAAATTATGGCATGACTTGTGTGGAGTCTAGACCAGTCTTTCCCCAAGCTTAAGGATATCCATCTATGTTTCCTTCCCCCAAAGGGAATGCCTGTTCTCAAAGGCAGGACAGGGTCAACGGCCCTCATCTTGGGAAAGAGAAGCGGCCACCAGAGCAGTGACAGCGCCGGCCTGGGTACCCCAGTGGAGCTGCAAATAGCAGAATTTGAACCCTCGCTTCAAGTCTGACGCTCTCTGCATCCCACTAAGGAATATGGCTTCTGAGGGAAAGGAGTGACCAGGGAGAATCTGTGGGCTTTTTGTTTGGTGTCCCCTCTAGGATGAGGTGTTCTGGGTGAGGTACAGTTTGGAATATAGTGAGTCCGAAAGAGTATGGACATATCCCAGAACAATGAGGAAAAAGCTATTCCCTTCATGAGCTACGGCTGTCTTCCTGCACAGCTCTTAGTGAACAAGCCATCCTTAATTCTTTCTTTGCCTGCATGTATGTGTGTGTGTGTGTGTGTGCCTAGTACCCATGGAAGTCAGAAGAGGGTACTGGATGCCTAAGAACTGGAGTTACAAATGGTTGTTGTGGGTGCTGGAAGTCAACATTTGGGTCCTCAGGAAGAGCAACAAGTGCTCTTAGATGATAGGACATCTCTTCAGCTCCATGCTCAAATTCTTACATTAGCCCCCAGAAGCATAAATACATTTTCAGCCGTCACTCCCAGAAAGCTCATGGGAGCCAGGTAGCAGAGCACCAAGTGTTAGGCTGGGACCACTTCTGGCCTCTCCATGGCCCACCCTAAGGTTCAGGGCTAGGGAGCAGCTGAAACTGCCAGGATGGAGTCCAGTAAGTTTCCAGGCTCAGAGCTCTGGGAAGCCAGTCCCTCTGAGGGAGGGCGGGGCTGAGAATAGGGCTGTAACAGTCTCCAGGGAGGATTCTGCATTTGGGACAGCTGCAGCTCAGTCAGGCAGCAAGCAGCTGCTGCCTGGGAGACAGGCCAGGGTAAGGCAGGGTGGGCACGGCCCCCGCAAGCCCAGAGTCTGAGCTGGCAGATCCAGATCGTGGGAGCAGGCAGCGGCTGGAGGCTTGTTTTCATGCCGCGTTAACGGTCAGTTTGCTTAATGCTGAGCAGATGGGGGAGGGGGCACCAGCTCCCTTGAGGACAGCTGTGGGCCAAACAGGAATCCAGTCCCATGTTGAGGGTACAAGGGCCTGCCTTACAGATGGTGCAGTATGGGCTCATCTGCCCATGAACTCTCACACCATGGCACACACAAGGATGGTTCTGGAAGGATGGGTGCGTACCCACCTCTGGGTCTGCCATAGCACAGCTGGGGGTGGAAGCCAACTAAAGGCCTGGCACACATCCCTCAGTCTCTATCACCCAGACACAGCTCCCAGAACAGGGAGTCTTCCCACCCTACGCCCTGCCCCTCGGGGGAGACACCAGGCACACAGATTTATTTCAAAAAATAATTTATAAAAATCTCGTCTTCTGTGTTTTCCACAGGCTTCTAGTCTCTCAGGGACACCAGAGCTGGTGCTCATCCAACCAAGATGCTGGGACAGGTGATGGGGGTGAGGCTTGGGGCTGGGGTCAAGGAGGTCAGAGGCCTCTAACCTCTAGGTAGTCTGGGCAATCAGAAAGGTTTGGGACAAAAGCTTTGTAGCCAGGCTTAGCAAGCCCCTGAGACAGAAGCTAAGTGCCAAGGCCCAGAGCATGAAGCCCTAACAGTTAGCTTCTCTGAAGATAAGCCCAAGGGCGGGGCCAGGACCCTGAGACTAGAGTTGAATTCTGGGTTGGGAACAGAAGGATGGAGCAGAGGATCTGAACTATGAACCTTAGGGCAAAGAATGGGCCTCCCCAAAGCAGGGCCAGAGGGTCTGGGGCAGCAGTAGCCTCAAGTCAGAGGCCTGGTGCTGCCAACATCAAATGCTGTGTCAGGTGGCGGCTGAGCTAGGAGGCTCATTGACGCGGACCTCCCCGCCCATACAACATGGGGCCCCTGCTCACATCTGCACTCCAGGGAGAGGGAAGGGGCTTGGCTCAAGTGGCAAGGGGTCGTGGCTGAAAACAGAGTCACTGGAGGAGCAGGTGCTGCTGGCATCCCCATTGGAGGGAGAGTAGGGTCCAAAGGTCAGGCGGAGGTCAAGGTACTGCAAAGAGCAAGGCTGGTCAGCTTCCAGCCTCTGGGACAGGATGCTTCATGTTTATGTCACCAGGCCAAGGAAGCGGTGGAGAGAGGGCACAGGGCAGGAGTAGGCAGTACCTCTTCAGAGACAGCCAGCAGGACCTTGTCTAGCGCTTCCACCAGTTGCTTAAAAGTCGGCCTCTGAGAGGGCGCCGCATGCCAACACTCCCTCATTAACCCGTACCTGCGATTGAGTCAAAGAACTTACATCTAGGGAACAGCTGGGACTGTGGGCTCCCTGGGGTTGGGCCTCAGGGGCCTGGGAGGGATAAGCAGAGAAATTCACTAGAGAGCAGACTCAGGACAACACGAGCCACGGAGAGAAAGAGGAGAGACGGTGAGTGGGTTGCTGCTCCATGACCAGGGCCAAAGCCTGAGGCCAAAGCCAGGGCAGAGGATGAGGTCTGCAAGGTTGGGCAGGGGAAGGTATCCTTACAACTCTGGGGGGCAGTTCGGGGGCCGGTCCATCCTGTGCCCCTCTCGCAGCAGTGAGAACAGTTCTTCCACCGGGATGCCAGGGTATGGGGAGCCCCCAAGGGTGAAGATTTCCCACAGCAGGATCCCAAATGACCACCTAGAGGCAGAAGTGGGGCTCAGCAGGGCCCAGCATCCTTCCTCCTTAAGGCTGTGGTAGAGGCTACTGCAGTCATGATCCACCCTTGGAGATAGGGAGGGGCACTCATTTCTTTTGGAGTCTGGAGCTACACAAGTCCCAGGCCTAATCAGAGGGACTCCTAGGCTCTTATGACTTCGGCAAGCGCCTTGGCTTTTTAGAGGGTGGGATGACGATAGCTGATACCTAAGACCCCAGTTTCCGGACTCACACATCACTCTGGTGTGTGTACACACGATCAAACAAGGCCTCAGGAGCCATCCACTTGACAGGCAGGCGGCCCTAGAGGAAGGAGGTGGGGACAATGGTATTGAGTTGCACAGGGCCTATACCTTCCATACCAGGCCCAGCCCCCACCTCATTCCCATGTATCTATGCCCCGCCCCTCACATTGCTGGTTTTCTTATAGTAGTCAATATGGTGGACACCACGGGCCAGCCCGAAGTCAGCGATCTTCATCACATCGTCCTCAGTCACCAGTACATTTCGGGCAGCCAGGTCCCGGTGGATGCACTAAGAAGAGGGCAGGGGACTTCGGTATATCAGGACATATGTCTGGGAGCTGTGCTCATCATTTCACAGTAAGTCCAGGGGCTAGAGTCACCCGCCCCCGAACAGACGAGAAATGGAATGGGCAAAGGCCTGGGCTGAATCCCCAGCACCAGAAAAAAGAAAAGGAGGAAGCCCACACCTGCACCATGGCTTCATTTGCCTTGCCCCTGGGTTAGAGACTAGGTGAAGAGCGAATGGGGACATGCAGTGTTACAAGTGGGGACATGCAGAGTTAGCTGCATCTGTATGGAGCCACATATAAAGGACAGATCAGTGAACAGGGAACAAGGAGCAGCTGGGGACATCCAGGGCCACCAGCATGGAAGTCGTGGAGATGGGGGAGTTAGAGTGGTCCAGAGCACACTAGAACTGTCTCTTGTCCACACCTTCCGAGACTCCAGATACTGCATGCCTCGGGCCACCTGGTAGGCACAGGAGACCAGGGCCGGGAAGGAGAGTGGCCCATCACTGCTCCGAGGCCCATCAGGGCTGAGGTCAGGGCCTGGGGGGCGCCGGGCACGGAGGAATTCCCGAAGGTTTCCCTTGGCGGCACATTCCACAATCACATACAGGGGCCCTACGGGGGGTAGGCATGGGCCAGGGGATGGGAATTCTGGCAAGACTGTGCCTTTGCATCCCAACTGCCCGTCTGTATCCCAGCTCCTGCCCTACCTTCCTGAGTGCAGACACCCAGCAGGTTGATGATATTCTTGTGCCGACCAATTAGCTTCATCACCTCCATCTCGGATACCAGGTCCGCCAGATCCTTGTCAGAGGCATTGTCTGCAAAGCCAACAGCTGGGGTGAGGAAGCTGCCCTTCAACTCCATAGAGCAGCATAGGGTGGGGCAGGCAAGGAACAATGGACCAAGGCTTGGATGGATCTGGGCTGAAACCCTGCTGGGCTGTGTGCCTTAAAAGAAGCCTTTTAGCCAGGTAGTGGTGGTGTATGCCTTTAATCCCAGCACTCGGGAGGCAGAGGCAGGCGGATCTCTGTGAGTTCAAGGCCAGCCTGGTCTACAGAGAGAGATCCAGGACAGGCTCCAAAGCTACAGAGAAACCCTGTCTCGAAACAAAACAAAACAAAAGAGAGAAGCCTCTTAGAGCTAGGGGTGCAGTTCAGCTTGTAGAGGGCTCACCTAGTGTGAAGCCCTGCAGTCGGTCCTCACCGCTACATAACACTAGGCTTGGTAGAGCCCACTTCTGATCCTAGTACTTGATGAATAGGAGGCTAGCCTGGGCTACATGAGACAAAAAAGCCCTTAAAACAATGGAGCGTGTATACGCATGTGAATGCGTGTGCATGTATGTGTGTGCGCGCGTGTGTGCATGTGCGCATGTGTGTATTTAAAGAAGAGTCCATGAATTTGCAAGGGAGTGGGAAGCATAGAGAATTTGGAAGGAGGATGGAGTGGGGTGAAAATGATGTAAATGCAGTACTCATGTATGGAATTCTCAAAAAAAAAACCAAAACAAAACAAGTGCTTTAAAAAAATAATTCCACAGTTGTGATGGCTCACACCTTTAATATCTCCCATGAGCTTGACACCAGCCTGATATACATATCAAGCTTTAGGAAGTCAGGAATATATATATATATATATATATATGTATATAAATAAATAAAATCCTATTTATTTATTTCGTTAAGGCAGTGTTTCTCTGTATAGCCCTGGCTGTCCCAGAACTAGCTCTGTAGGCCAGGCTGGCCTCCAACTCAGAGATCTGCCTGCATCAACCTCCTGACTGCTGGGATTAAAGACATGTGCCACTATGCCTGGCTCACATACTTCCTTTAATGGTCTGGGGAGATGCTCGGTGGATAAAATGTTCACTGCACACACATGAGGACCTGAGCTCGGATCCCTAGCACCCACATAAAGCTGGGTGCAGCAGTACAGCAGCCGTGGGTCACGGGGAGCGGCGGCAGGTGGTAGCTAGAGGACCAGCTAGTGCAGCTGAAACTGCAAGCTCCAGGTTCAGCGAGAGACTGTCTCAGAAACAAAAGGCAGTAAGTAATGGAGGAGGACAGCTGGGGCTGCACACCTCCACCTGCCCACACGCACATGTGCCAAGTACACACATACCTCACAAGTCTCTCAACCTCTCTGAACCTTAGACTTGTCTTATATGAAGCAAAACATCTCACAGAAGTTGCAAAGATGAAACATGAAAGATCTTAAGGGCTGATCTTTCCATGAGCAGGTCCAGGGGATGGGAGAGGCACAAGCTCCCAACCGGAAGGAAGTCGTGCTAACTAGTCCCTGGGTGAGGTAACAGTTCCTAGGAGGTACCCTGAGGTCTTGTTATCATCTGGGCAGGAGAAACTTCTATGACTTCCCTTGAGAAGACAGGGCTAAGGACCAGGGACTAGGCCCCCAGGACTGACCTGAAGCCTTGGGACAAAGACATGATTCTTATCCTGGCCACAATATAAAGGAACCTATTTCATAATCACTGCCTCCCAGAAAGTGCCAGCTGGCTCCAGCTGTGCAGATGGAAGGAGGGAGGGAGGGAAGGGGGGAGCAATGCAGTGGCTGGGGTTGTTCTTGCAAAGTGGCTGGGGACAGCAGCAACAGGTTCTAATGGGGGCCCAGCAGGATGACTAGGCCCAAATGGTATAATATTAAGCAGAAAGAGATTGAGTAAGCATGATATGATTTACACAAAACAAAACAAAACAATAAGCTGGACAGTGGTGGTGCATGCCTTTGATCCAGCACTCCAGAGGCAGGGGGGGAGGATCTCTGTGAGTTCGAGGCCAGCCTGGTGTACAGAGCTAGTTCCAGGACAGCCAGGGGTACACAAAGAAACGCTGTCTCAAAAAACCACCACCAACAACAAAAGTCAATACATATGTGTATAATAAATACAGAGGAAAACATGAAGGAGCTAACAAGGTGGCTCAGTGCAGAAGCCTGATAACAGAGTGTGGGCCCTGAAACGGACTCCACCAGGTGTTCTCTGACAGCCGCCTGCACAGGATGGTGTGTGCTCACACATGCCCACGCTTACACACATAAGACAACAATAATCGCCTTAAATCCCAGCACTTGGGAGGCAGAGCCATGTGGATCTTTGTGAGTTCAAGTCCAGCTTGGTCTATGCAGCCCAACCAGTACTGTAAAGTATGACCCTGTCTAAAAAAGTCATAAACTTTAGGTTTTTTTTCTTTTTTAATTTTTGTAAAGTTATAAACTTTGAAAAATAAAAGTAAAAGAGATTCCACTGGATGGATGCTAACTAAATGCAGAACACTTTGGGGCATTGCTTGAGGTCTGGGCTTTTTTTTTTTTTTAGATTTATTTATTTATTGTGTATACAGTATTCTGCCTACATTCATGCTTGCAGGCCAGAAGAGGGCGCCAGATCCCATTACAGATGGTTGTGAGCCACCATGTGGTTGCTGGGAATTGAACTCAGGGCCTTTAGATGAACAGGCAGTGCTCTTAACCTCTGAGCCATCTCTCCAGCCCGAGGTCTGGACTTTTTATTCTCTCTATCATTACTGGGGATGGTATGTCGGCCCTTGCATGTTAAGCAAGACACTTAACCAGACCTCTTCATATTTTGGGAAAGGGTTTCACTAAAGTTGTCCAGGTGGGACTTGAACTCAGTCTGTAGCCTAGGCAGGCCTTGACTTTGCTATCCTATTGGCTTAATTTCCCAAGTACCTACAATTACAGCTTGTACCCCTAGACCCAGCTTGGACCTGCCACTTATTTTTTTTTAATATTTGCTTTTATTCATGTGTGTGGATATGCTATGTGTGTGGGGTGCCTTCAGAGGTCAGAGAGGATGCCAGAATCCCTGGAGCTGGAGTCACAGGTGGTTTTGAGTTGCCTGATGTGGGTGCTGGGAATTGAACCTGGGTCGTCATCAAGAGGAGCAATCACTCTTAACGGCTAAGCCATCTCTCCAGCCCTGAGACTGGGACTTTTCAACAGACAGCTGTTCTACACTAACGGTACAGACTTGGAGTGGGAGGAATATATGATGATGGTGCACGTGTGATATTTTAGTGGGACTGATGAGGATGAGGCAGAAGACATGTGAGGAAGACAAAGAGATAGGAGGCCAGAGCCTCAGCCACCACAGATCTCATAGGGATCATCACACAGTGGTTAACATTTACTGAGCAATCCAGGTGTCATTCCAGTTCTTGGGAGGATGAGGCAGGAGGATCACTGTGAGTCCCAGGTCAGCCCAGACTAGAGTGTGACCCAGCCTCAAGAAAACCAATTCCTTAGCCTGCACCAAAAATTTACTAAGTCCCATGTACCAGACACATCCTATGAACCTCAGCCTGAGAGTTAATGGACCATTATTCATCCCTATAGAGACACAAGGAGAGACTGAGGCTCAGAAGTCACTTGCCCAGGCCAGCAGTAGAGTTTGGTCCCAGCATATCCTGCCCAGGTTGTCACGGATACCTTTCAGCATCTTCACAGCCACGGTGCTGGTTTGGTCAGGCTGAGAGGGGTCCATGCCATATGCTTCTGCGCGAACCACTTGCCCAAAGCAGCCCTCACCCAGGGGCTTTCCGAGCACCAGCCTGGAGATCAAGAAGGCCCATGCCTCAGATCTGTGGGTACCATGCTTGAGTTGGCACCCCCATCTTTACCCTGGTTAGTATACCTGTCCCGGGGGAACTCCCAAAGTGGGTCTAGAGGTAGGTCTAGATTCACAAGGCCCGTGAGCAAGGGCGGGCCACTGGAGGACAACCGGACACCTCTCACCAGGGCCAGGCTTGATTTGCCAGAGGACCCCGACTCCAAAGAGAACTGCAAAGTAGGAGATTTGTTCTGCCTGCTGGGGTCAGGCTGAGAGCCATACAGGGCGGGGCCTGGGGGACAGACACCACGACACAGTACCTGGCGCGCCAAAGGGAACCGGGACAGCTTTTGTACAGTGACAGGCTGGCGGGAGTGGTGGCTGTGGAATGCTTGTCGGTGATAGACCCCGGCCAGCAACAAGAGCACAGCCAGAGCCAGTGAGCCTGACACATAGAGGATGATATCTGTGTATCTGGCCTCAGACGCTGCTGTTGTCCACGTGACGTCTTCCTCTGTCCTCACAGTCAGACGTACATAGACAGAGAAACTGAGCAGTCAGTGTTCGGATTCATCAGTCCTCCCCGCCACAGCTTAGGTCCCCTTAGCTACCGACACACATAGGGACACACACACTGGAAAACTCGCAGTTATACAAAGTCTTAGAATCCCTGAGGGTCACGTGGACAGTCATGTAAAATCAAATACATATCCTTGCTGAATTCAGCAAGAAAGCATTTGTCTAACACGTGTGCCCCAAACAAACAAAGACTGTATCCACCACAGGCCAAGGAAACTTCCTACCCAACAGGCCATAGCCCACAACGAACCGGAGAGGATGCCTACAGCCTCTCTCGGGCCCCCGGGTGCTCACCTGGAAGCACAGTGAGCCACGCTGATTGGTAGGAAAGGCCGATGGAGTTGCCGGCCAGGCAGGTATACTCTCCCGCATCCTCGGCCGACACATTCCTCAGATACAGGACCTCTACCTCTGAGCTATTGATGTCTGTTGTCTGAAGCAGTGGACACGCTGGGTCACAGGAGGGTCTGGGACCAGACTGTAGCTGGGAGTGTGGTTGAGGGATCATCCCACCCTAGCGGGAAAAGGGTGGGGCCCAGGCGCTAGTGGGAAACGAACCTTTAGGACTTGTACGTATGGGAAGCCGTCGGCGCCGAAACTGCTGCCGTTGATAACAATGTGCTTCAGCCACTGGATGTGGGGCTGGGCATCACTGTACACCTTACACAGCAGCTCCACATTGCTGCCTACCACAGCTGTGGTGTTGGCTGGGAGTCCCGCCTGCAGGATGGGCCGGTGCGGGGACCGCTCTGGGGACCAGGCCAGGCCGTCAACCCTGACCAGCGGCACCCACGAAATCACCCAGTTTACCTGCCCCTGGCCACCCTCGCAGTTCAAGGGAAGGACCTTCTAGACATATAGCGCAGACCTTGTCCATCTTCAATTTACCCTCCTTCAACTTTTTAAGGATCTACTGCCTTTAGGTCCAGGACAGCTTCTCAGACTCACATTTAAAACTTCACAGCCTGTCCCCCACCCCCATAAATGCTGCCCCATGGCATACACCCGCCCACTAATGCACTGCTTTCTTAAGAACTGAATTCAGCCTGTGCCATTTGCCTGGATGCCCTTCTCACTTTTCCTTTAGGCAGACGTCTGTTCCTTCGGTCCACTTTACTCCCTTCAGCTCCTTGGAGCTATTTGACTCCTCTAAGACTGACTCTACCTTGTCTCCAAGACAAGATACCCACCCTGAGGGCAGGCTGGAGCCCACGGTAAGTGAAATTGTTTGTCCTACCACTCAGCCCATCCACTCACCCAGCACATCCAACAGATAGCTGTAGCGAATGCTGCCCAGGGAGTTCTCCACGAGGCACGTGTATGTGCCACGGTCTGAGGGCACCACGCTTTCCATCACCAGGCTCCAGTGTTGGTGGCGCAGCTGGAAGTAGAGGAAGTATCCATAGGGAACCACCAAACTCGGGAAAACCGGGGCAGAGGGAGGAGAGGATCCGCCGATGGGGATCTCAATCTCCCCAGGCCCCAAGAGATTCCAACCAAGGCCAGAGTTCCCTAGACAGAGAACAAGGCTGTATGAAGTGTCCAAATGGGGCTGGAGGGTTGTGCAGTAATTTAGAGCACTGGCTGCCCTTATCCAGAGGTCCCAGATTCAATTCCCAGCACCCACATGGTGGCTCCCAACCATCTGTAGCTCCAGTTCCAGGGATCTGACACTCTCTTTTAGCCTCTGCAGGCACTGGACATATACAAAGTACACATATATACATGCAGGCAAAACATTCATTCAAATAAAATAAATAAATCCTAAAAAGAAAAAAAATATTTAAAGGCCAGTCACAGTGGTTCACGCCTTTAATCCCAGCACTTGGAAGGCAAAGGTAAGGTCAATCTGGTCTACAAAGTGGATTCCAAGCCAGTCAAAACTACACAGAGAGACCCTGTCTCAAAAATACAAAATAAAAACAAAACAAACAAACAAAACCAAAAGCAAAACCAGCATCATCAGGGCTGGAGAGATGCTCAGTAGTTAGGAGTACTTGCTGCTCTTCTGGATTTGTTGCCTAGCACCCACCCCAGGCAGCTCACAATTGCCCATACAATTCTAGCTCCCAGGGATTTGATGCCCTCTTCTAGATTCTGTGGGCATCAATGCATATGGTATTTATTCACACAAAAATAAAAAAGCAAGTAAAAATGAATCTTCAGTGCCCCTCCCTATAAACATCGTTGTTGTCAATGAGAACTCCACCAGAACATAAAAGGAGTCACCTGTTGCTAAGGCTGAGGGGACAAAAGGGCAAAATTTGGAAGTAGCAGACTGGGAATTTGAGCCAGAGCTGCCCATTACCTGGAGCTCTGTAATTACCTTCCTCATTAGATATATTGATCTATGGGAGGGGCTATACGGGAAAACGAAAATGGGGGAGCAGATGGACTTGGATGCCGAGACTCACCCGAATGCCTCCAATGCGATTCTCCCCATGGAAGGCCTGTCCATCCTTGAGCCAATGGATAGTGGGCATGGGGTTGCCTGCAGCTGGACAACGGAATTTGACCGTGTTCCCGGCAGGTACTGCATGCAGTTTCTTCTCCATGCGTTGGGGGTGTGTCCAGTAGGGTGCTATAGGGAGAAGAGTAATTAGAACCCCTAATTACTAAGGTGACCTTGGCTCCCATATAGGTCTCTTCTCAGTGACCAGATGTGTTGTGGGGGAGTCCATGAGAAGGCATACCAACCTTGCTGGGGGTAAACATGCCCACTCGAAGAGCCGCTGAGGGTCCTGGGGTCCTCATCATTATTGATGGAGGTTAAGGAGTCTATTCGGGGGACAAAGGGAGGCATCTGAAGTTCCAGAGAAGAGAGTTTCTCACCCAAGTCACCCCTAAACTCCTTGTCAAAATCTCTTACCAACCACAATCAAAGTAAGATTGTGTAAGACACTCATAGAACCACGTGCCAGGCAGAGGTATTGGCCAGCATCCTCAGGGAAGAAGCTGGCAATCTCCAGGCGACCCCTCCAGCCCCGTACTCGTCCAGCAGATGCTAGGCGACTGCCCTCCTTGTACCAGTGACCACCACGCTCAGTACGCCCACAGCACTGCCTCACGGGCTGCCCCAGGGCCACAGTCAACACCTGCTCTTGCTGCTCCAGGGTCGGGGCTAGGCAGGGCTCTGAGGGCAGATGGCAAAAGTCAGTGATACTCATAGCTCCATCTGAGGCAAGCCCCCCACACAGAGCACACACAGAGAACATGCTACTACGCATGTGGAACATCTCGTGACAGACACATGCTGCTCCCACACGCATAACTGCATGCTACAAATGCTCTGCATAGGGACAATGTCACACTTTTTCTGGGAGTTGTCACACACACACTTGGCACACATGCTAGACATGCTACTGCCCCAAATACACACACATATACACACAAGGTACATGCTATAGGTGCCATACAGGACACATGCCACACTTCTGATGCACACTATACTCGGTACACACATCACACATGCTGCTTGGACCTCCCAATCAACACGCCCAGTGCATAGAACCACACACATATACATACAGCCAAGGGGCTCACCACTGGCTCTGCAGCCTAGCCCAGGCTCTGTGCCCTGCAAGGCTAATCCTCGTTTGTAGACATACAGATAGAAGGGTGCTTGCTGGGAACCAGACAGTGAATCTCAACGCTTGAGCCCTGCCTTGCTGCCACTTTCTTGGGGCCGGAGCCAGGATCCTCTCCAGCTTTGCTCAGCCAGAAGCCCCTTCCCTGCCACCCTCTCCCACCTTAGAGGCCATACCCAGCTCCATTTCCTCAGAGGCCTCAAGGAACAAGGCTGGTGTCCCCAGAAGGATGCTCAGTAGGGCTGAGAGCAGCCACATTTCCTTCCAGCTGTTCTCAGGACCCAGGCCAGACTTCCCGCTGACCACCTTCCTGAAACGGAGGGAGAAAGCAGTCAGTAGGCTCATCCAAACCCCAGTCAGACAGTAGTAGGGCCAAGGCTGAAACCAGCGCCGCTATTGCCAGAGCCCAAGGCCTCCCCACAGGAAGTTCTGCAGGCGGGTGTGCTGGACTTCCTGCTTGCCTTGGGTCCTACTGAGACCCTGGCATGTCTTCACAGAAAGAGCAGTTTTAGGATTCTTTTCTTGGACGGAAGCAAGGATGGTGACATATCTTTCGCTCGCTCTCAGTACACATCATTTATTTTTTTGCTGAATAGATGAATTCATTGCTGAAGAGTTAAAGAAGAAAAGTGAAATCTAACACAAGGCCAGCCTTCAGCATCTGGACGCTGTCTAACAGGACCCCACTCTTTAGCATTACTGACATTTCCATGTCCAGCCTGGGATCCTTCCAGCAGCTGGGTGCTTGCCTCTAGCAAGGCACTGTCCGAATTAAGGACATTCTTCCTCGTTCGGAGCCAGAAATGCATCCTGAGGACACTTCAGTTGGTTTGTACCCTCCCAGCTTTGTCTTTGACAATGTAGGAGCTTGTTTGGCTTTGCTTATTGTTTTGTGCAGAGTTGGGGATTAAACCCAAGACCTCTTTGCACGCTAAGCAAACACTACACTGAGCTTCATGTTTAGCTGGTTTTGCAAATAACACAGATTTTACATGTCTGGTTGTGACAAACTTAAATCCTGAGTATTGCCAAGACCTATCTTTGTCCCTTTCTGGATTGTTATCATCATAGGATTGCTTCTGGGCTGAAAGAGACAATGCCTGGAGGGACGGCACACACAGGGTGTTGGTGAGGTGTGCTCCCCAACCCCACACTGACTGCTCACCTGGTACTTTCTGTCCGACCTTAGCCAATCATTCTCTGCTCCCAAATGGTTGCTGTTAAGTATAATTCATGCACTTACCCCACCTAGTAACCCTTGTCCAAATGCAGGATCCCTTTTTCCCAAAAGGAAGATCCAGAGCTAAGCCTTAACTTGAGCAGGGAACCAGTGTAGTCCCAGGGACATACAGCCCTGTCACCTAGTCCTGGGCAGGACTGTTATCTGTCCAGGTGGCACTGACTCCTGTGGATCAGTATTCTTTTTCTCCAAGACCTTCCTCATGTTCGGTCAGTGCTCGACTGCTGAGCTACAGCCTTAACTCCAGAGCCTGCTTCTTAAGTATGGAATGCCTTGTGAATTTGGTTTCTTGTTTGTTTTGGTATAGGTTTTGCAGGACAGGGTTTCTCTGTATAACCTGGCCCACCCTGGAACTCACTCTGTAGACCAGGGTGGACTCGAACTCAAGGATCTGCTAGCTTTTGCCTCCTGAGTGCTGGAATTAAAGGCGTGTATCACATGGGGCAGTGGTGGCACATGCCTGCCTCGGGAGGCAGAGGCAGGCAGATCTCTGTGAGTTCAAGGCCCGCCTGGCCTACAGAGTCAGTTCCAGGACAGGCTCCAAAGCAGAGATACAGATATACCCCGTCTCGAAAAAACAAACAAACAACAACAACAAAAAGTATGTGTCACCACCGATGGCTGCTTTGTGAATTTGCATCAGTGAAATTTTAGTATATGTAAGGTCGAAGAAAACAGCATGATTCTTAAAAGTGACGTTCCATACGCTCCCAAACTGGGAACTCTGCCCATTAAACCCCTGTCCTCGACCCAATGCTCCCTGCGGTCAATCCATTTGACCTCCTCAGCCATTCTTCAATGTATCTCATTTCCTGCCCTTACTTAGGCCAGGTCCTGGTCATTTCTTGCTTGGAATCTTAACAAATCTCAGTTCTTCACCTTCTACCTTCCAGCGGGTGTTTTGTTTGCTTGCTTGCTTTTCGAGACAGGGTTTCTCAGTGTAACAGTCCTGGCTGTCCTGGAACTCACTCTGTAGTCCAGGCTGGCCTCAAACTCACTGAGATCTGCTTGCCTCTGCCTCCCAGGTGCTGGGATTAAAGGCATGTAACACCACTGCCTGACTTTTTTTTTTTTTTTTTGCCAGTCACCCTAAGACCCAGTTTACTAGCCCTTAAGGGTTAACTGCAAACCATCATTTTATTTTTTCTTTCTTTACCTTTTATTTATTTATTTATTTGTTTGTTTGTTTGTTTGTTTGTTTATATTTTGAGACAAGCTCACCAAGTCGATCAGGCAGGCTGGCTTTGACGCTCTGTAAACCAAGCAGGTCTTCACACTGTGAGCCTCCTGCCTCAGCCCGTCGGGTACCGGTTAAAACCCACATGTCAAGTGCAGCTTTTCTAGGCCTCATTTTAAAGGCCGGTATCAATCTTGTTAGCCCCCTGTCTGTTCCTTCAGTTCCTTTAGGAGACTCTAAAGTCCAGCACATTTGCTTTCTTGCCTGTACCTTTGTGACTTCCATTCCTCTTCTCCACCGGCTTAGCTATCATCTTAGAACCTCGACCTGTCCCCCCCTCCTCAGTTTGGTCGCGCCCTCTGCAAAGGAGTCCTACCACACCCTGCGACGCAGAGAGGGTCTCTCTAGCGCCCCCAAGGGATGGACAGGTCGGGGAGATTTTATTCCCACTTCCAGCTGCCCTCAACTCACAACCACAGAGTCCGTGGTCCGGTCACTGACAGTCGCCAACACTTGGGACCAGAGACTGTCAACAGACAGCTCTAAGCTCTCCGCCCTCCCGCACTCACAGGACGGGGAGCTCTGGGCAAGTGACCGCTTCTCTCCCAGCGCTGGTTTCCTCATCGTTATGCCCAGCACACTGCCCGTTACCGGCCCAGGGGCGACAGTGCTCTTACTTTAGTGCCCCCACCCCGTCACCCTTGGACGGAGGTGCAAGTCATTTGTCCTCATGCAGAGTTGCATAGACAGCTGGCCCATCGCCCCCGCCCCGGTGGGCAATAAGTAACTAGAACGGTGACCAGGGTGCTCTTTGAACGGAGGGGGACAAAAGGCCCTGTGTACGCTGCGGGTTACTGATTTACCGCCCCCTCCACCCAACCACTCCCGCCGCGCGGGCACCAAGGTCCCCGGGGCTGGAGGGGGCAGCTCCGGAGCTCTGCGGTCCCTCTCCCCTTGACGTCCCGGAGCGCGGTGTGGGACCGGGCTCACATAGAGCCAGACTCGGTCCCTGTGCAGGGGGTCCGGCTCACCTGGCTCCTTCACCGCCTGGTTCCTGCTCCCACGGATCACGATCCCGGCGGAGCTGGCACGCTCTGCCGGGAGCTCCTCCGCCCCGGCCCGAAGAACCAGGAATGTCCAGGCAACTGCAGCGTGGCTGGGGACTGCCCACCGCCTGTCCCGCCCACCCCGGGCTCCGCCCCTCCTGGACCAGTTCTATCCTGAGAGGCGAGACCGGGCGAAAGTCAGCCCTACACCCTAGTCCAGGAGCTCCGGGTGGGACTGGATGCCCAGGCTCAGCTTTTCTGATTCGGCATCTTTTGCTCCCTGACCCAACCTCTAAGGTCTAACCTGCTCTATCCTTTGCTTTTCATCAATCTGGAACTCACCAGGCTCCTCTTGTTTTCCGTTCAATCGACGTACATCAGATAGAACTGCCTTCTTGTTCATTGCCTAAGCGACTTTCAGAGAGTATTTAAAATAAGTATCTCAGCCGGGCAGTGGTGGCGCTCACCTTTAATGCCCGCACTCCGGAGTCAGAGGGAGGCAGATCTCTGAGTTCGAGGCCAGCCTGGTCTACACAATGAGGAGTCAGGGCTACACAGAGAAACCCTGGTTCTAAGTAAATGAATGAATGAATGAATATGAGAATAACAGTAGTGATGATCATAAATAAATACACATAGGGTAACCTCAGCTGCTCAGGTTAAGGCAGGATGACTGCCTTGGCTACTTAAGGAGTCCCTGTTTGAAAATTAAAAGAAAAAAAAAAAAAAGCAAGGATCTGGAATTACAGTGGTCAAGCATTTGCCGTGAGTGAGGTTCTAGGTTCAAGTCCCAACATAATAAAGAAATGTTAGAACTGTATTTTAAAAGGTGATTTATTCATTTATTTTATGTGCATTGGTATTTTGTCTGTATGTATGTCTGTGTGAGGGTGTCAGATCCCTTGGAACTGGAGTTACAGACAGTTGTGAGCTGCCATGTGGTTGCTGGGAATTGAATCCCAGTTTTCTGGAAGAGCAGCCAGTGCTCTTAACTGCTGTGGCATCTTTAATTTTCATTTTAAACTTTAATTTTTAAAAAGTTTTAATTTTTATTTTAAAAAGTTTTAATATTTATATTACATTATGTGTATGTCTAATTGCCTGCAGACACCAGAAGAAGTTCGATTCCCCAGAACGAGAGTTACACACTCAAACTAGATCCTCTGAAAGAGTAGCCCGTGTTTTACTCAGGAAACTATTTCTCAAACCCTTAAACTTTAATGTTAAATTTGTCTTTGTTTTTTTGATAGGCTCTGGTGTGACACTCTTCTGTGAATACCAGGTTGTCCTCCATATTGCAATGATCCTCTTTCCTCTTGCCTTTGTTTCCAAACTGTTGCGATTGCAGGCGTGCCTATGGCCAGAGGACCCTGAATTCATCTGATTGCAGAAACTGCATGTGTCCAGGGGCCAGGGGCCAGGCCTGGTTTGTACTTGGGTGGGAGCCACCAGGCCAGGCCCCAGTGAATTTTCAAGTAATTTCTCCCATCTTTTATGTGATAGTTTTGGCACAGCGTGGTGGTCTGGCCATGTGTGTAGACCCCACTCACCTTTTGTCAGTCCTGGGTCTCAGTTCGTGCCCCGGAGCAGCCCAGTGGACTTACCAAGTTCCCTTTTTTAGGATAAAGAAAGAAATGAGCCCCAAGTTTCAGCACTATCAGTCCTGGCCCTGTCTTCATTTTCCCTTGAGTAAATGAGTACATAATAGTGTAGCCCTTAAGGTACCTGCAAAAATGAGGATTCACATGTTCCTATGTGACCTATGGTCTCTTAGAATCAGTACTTCTTCACCACACTCTCAAGGTTGTAACTGAATGGCTGGTTGTGTAAGCAGACCTCACCTTTGTACCTCAAGTGCCTGGCACACGGTTGGTGCCTTCAGAGAGCATCATCCCCACCTGGCCCAGGTCTGTCTCATCTCCAGCTCTTCTGTCAAGCATGTGGACTGTGGCTAAACCAGTTAGCCATTCAGGCCATGTCTCACCTGAAGGCCCAGGATTCTGCTTCTCTGAAGCTCTTTGGAAGAAAACACAACTCAGGTGACCTTCTCAGCTCCTGGTTAGAGCCCCCAGGGGTGAGAATCTGCCTGTGAAACAGCAGCTGCCTTTCCTTAAAAAAAAAAAATCGATTTGCAAGTGGAGTGTGTGTGTGTGTGTGTGTGTGTGTGTGTGTGTGTGTGTGTGTGTGTGTGTAAGCTCTGAGATGAGCAGTAAGCACTCTAAAGCACTGAGCTAATTCTCCTGTCTTTCTTTCTTTTCTTATAGAGTTTTTTAAAATTTTATCTTACTATTTTTTATTTTGTTATATTGTTTTTCTTTCTTATTTTAAATTTTAATCTTATTTTATTTTTAAATGTAATTTCATTATTTTGTGTGTGGGTATTTTGTGCACATATATGACTGTGCACAACATGCATGGAATGTCTTGGAAGCCAGAAAACAATGTTGGGTCCCCTAGAACTGGAGTTATGAATGGCTGTAAGCCACCATAGGGTGCTGGGAATTGAACCTGGGTCTTCTGCATGAACAAGTGCTCTTAATCACTGCACCCCCAGATTTTAATCTTATTTGATTTTATCCTGGGAATCAGACCCGGAAACTTGTGGGTTCTTGGCACGTCCGAAGCTACCTCACTGCTCCCGGTCCAGCCTTTCATACTGTTATTTGGGATACCCTGTCTCTTCGCTTTTACTCCCAAAAAGATACAGTGGTATTTCTTTGTGTAACTAAAGGCTTGTTTGCTCTCTCTGTCTCTGTGTGTGTGTGTGTGTGTGTGTGTGTGTGTTTGTGTGTGTCTGTGTGTCTGAGACAGCTTACTGTGTAGTTCTGGCTAATCTTGAACTCATACTAGCACACTGAGCAACATTTTGTTTTTTTAGTTTTCCTTCCTTTCCTCTAACAAAAATAATTGTCTCTTCCCAAAGATAAATCAGAAAAATCACTCGTTACTGTTGTTTTTGACAGCACTTTACCCTAACCAGGAAGTGATGACTCATGCCTGTAATCCCAGCAATGGAGAGGCTGGGGCAGGAGAATTACAGGGTTGGAGCGGCCAGCCTTGACTATTGAGTTCTGGGACAGTTGGAACTAATGAGTGAGAACCTGTTTCAAGAAAAACACATACATACATATATACATGCATGCATACATACATGGCATGTGTGGTAAGGGAGAAAAAAAAAAAAGAAAAAGTTAATGGCGATCCCTGGTCCAGAATCTAGCCCCTCAGCAGCCTCCAGGAGGAAGGTTTCTAGCCTGAGGGCCTGCCTTGCAAAGAGATGTCCTCAGAACTCCAGGTCCTCTCTTCCCCTGACCCTCCGAGGACTCTCCTTATAGAATACAGTCTTGGGGGTCAGTCCATGGTGAGCTGGCAGCAGGAGCTAGACCCTACAACACAGATTTTATTCCAATGCTGATGAACTAGAAGCTTCCATGGGTAGTTCTTGTAACCCACTGCCTCCCAAGATCCCGAAGGCCCTCAGATTGCTCCCCAGCTCCCCTACCCCACCCCCAAGACATATCCTCTAAGTCTCTTGTCTGAACTATTTCCGACATTCACAGCCTGAGTTTCCCAGGATCATTCATTCATTCACACATTCAACTGCAACTGCTAAGGGTTCATTAAAGGTTGGCTGTGTGACGTTTCCTGCTCCACGGGGTCCAGCAAACTCCTGCTACATTGCTCACTTCCTATGTGTGCTGGACTCAGTCCTTTTTTTACTACTTCCCTCCCTCCCTTCTTCCTTCCTTCCTTTTGTGTGGGAGGTGTACCACCACACCCTGATTTCTTGAACTATTTTAAATTCCTTGGGTAAGGCAGTAAAACAGATAAGTAAGACTACAAGAAGGAAGGAAGGAAGGAAAGAAGGAAGGAAGGAAGGAAGGAAGGAGACAAGAGGCAGAACAGAGGGCTTCATTTTCTTGTTCTTGTTACATGTGTATGTTTCTCTCTCTCTCTCTCTCTCTCTCTCTCTCTCTCTCTCTCTGTGTGTGTGTGTGTGTGTGTGTGTGTGTATCTGTGTGTCTGTGTGACAGAGTCTGTCTACATAGCCCCAGCTTCCACGATGTAGATCAGGCTGGCCTTGAATTTTCAGCAACTTTCCTACCTCATCCTCCCAAGTACTTCAGTTATAGGTGTGGGTCACCACACTGACATCTAAGCTCCCAGCATTTCCTAGCAGGTAGAGACTCACTAGAAGGTGCATGGACGGGGACAATGAATGTGGGGGCTAGCAGACACCTTTCTCCCTCCCCTTCAGTCTAGTACTGATGAGGCACCCATGACATACCAAGCCAGACTCTATGTTCCTGGAGTGCCAAGCAGGGGAAGGGGGGTCTCTGGAGGCCAGACCTCATCTACCCCCACCTGCTTTGGGTTAGAACTGTCCAGGGAGAGGGCAGAGGCTGCCTGGTGCCAGTGATGTTGCTCTTGGCCGGCAGCCTGGCTCAGGAAACACTGAGTTATGTGTGGAGGGGCTGCCACTGAGCCAGCCCAACCCCTGCCCAGGCCCCATGCCAGCTCAAGCCTGGCCCTCGTTCTGATCCCATCCTCTGAGCCAGGCCTCATCTTTCTTCTATGCTTCATTTCTTTCTTTTAAAACAATGTTTATTTTGAGAGAGCTTTAAAATATCGTAACATGTTATATTAAGATGTTTCAGTCAACCACAGACCACACATGTGATGGTGGTCCCATAAGATTACAGTGGAGAGAAATTTCCAACAGCCAGCACTTTACTGTAGCTTTACTGTGCCCTGATATGTCTGGATACACAGACACCATTGTGTTAGAATTGTCTACAGTGTCCAGTATAGTAATATGCTATAAGGCTGCAGCCTGGGGCAGTGGGACATACCACATATCTATCATATAGCATAGGTGTGTCATAGCTGTACCATCTAGATTTGGGTAAATGTGTTCAAGATGTTTGCACAATAATGAAAAGTAAGTAATGTTCTCAAACCATATCCCTGTGAGTAACTGATACATTACAGAATGGCTACACAAAGCAGGGGCTGGGGGTGGCTCAGTGGTTGAGAGTGCTGGCTGCTCTTGAAGAGGAGCAGGATCAGACTCCAGCGTCATGGTGACTAACAATTCTCTTCTAGATTCCAAGGGCACTGCACATATGTGGTGCGCAGATATACATCTAGGCAAAACATTCATACCACACGCATGAAAATGAGTACACATGATCACCCACACATATAACCAATTCTCAGAATTAATGGATTGTTATCACATTTTTTTCTAGCCTCTTCTTGTTGTTTGTTTTTGGGACAGCGTCTCACTATGAGGGCCTGGCTAGTCTAGAATTTGCTATGTAGATCTGGATGGCCTGGAGCTTGCAGCAATCCTCCTGCCTCTGCCTCTCAAATACTGAGATTACAGTCATGTAACATTGATCCTAGTTTCCAACTTCTTCAGACTGATTTTATATCATACGGTATGTATATTCATGCATGTCTGTGTGTTGGAATGTGCATGTGTGAAAGCAAGTGACCACATAGTTTTTTGGGCGTCAGATTCCCTGGAACTGGGGCCAGGAAGTTATGAGTGCTGGGAACTAAACTTGGGTCTTCTGCAAGAACAATGTGTGTTCTTAACTGCTAAGTCGTCTTCTTTCAAACTCCCTTCAGCCTCTTTTATTATCTTAAGATGATTTTTATTATTTTTGTATGTGCATGTGTATGTTTGCAGATGTTCTTAGATTCCTTGGAGCTGGAGTTACAGGCAACTGTGAGCCACCCCACATGGCTAGGAGTCAAACTCAGGTCCTCTGCAAGAGCAGTACATGCTCTTAACCACCGAGTCATCTCTCCAGCCCTTGGCCCTCTTCTTTATACCATTTCTCCTACTCATCCAGGCTTCAGGAGGTACAGTTCAATGATCAGACTAGACGGCCACTGATAGCAATTAAGTGGTTGTTTAAGGTTGTATCTGAAAACTAACTGGTTTGGGGACAACGGAAAAGTCATTCCAAGCCTGTTTCCCTTCCTGTGAAGTGTGGTGCTTTTCTCATGATTCAATGTGATGATGTAAGAAGCACAAGATCAATGCTGGCACATGCTCAGCAAAACATGATCTGTGCAGACATAGCCACATCAGACCCAACGATCACCCAGACATGTAGGCAAGGCTCTTGGGACTAAGAGGGACTTGAAAAGACTTTAAGGAATCAACACAATGGCACACACCTGTGATCCCTGCATTCGCGAGGCAGAGGCAGGAAGATTGCTGCAAGCAAATTCGAGGTCAGCCTTGTCTACTTGCCAGGCTGGGTGTGGTGGTAAACGTCTGTAGTCCCAGCATTTAGGACTCAGAATGGCGATGGGAGATCTCCCACAAGTTTGAGCCCAGCCTGCTATATACACAGTGATTTCCGGTCAGCCAAACCTATTTGTGTGTGTGTGTGTGTGTGTGTGTGTGTGTGTGTGTGTGTGTGTGAGAGAGAGAGAGAGAGAGAGAGAGAGAGAGAGAGGACTAATTTTTTGGTATTGCTGAATCCAGGCACACCCATCTCTTTGCCCTTCTGTTTTCTATGTTGACTTCCTTCATAGGATGCTCTCCCAAGCAGCTCTAGGCGCCCACATTTACAGCTCCCCAGGGAGTCTTAATTAGCCCCAGTGCAGAGCCCAGATGGTTCTCATGCTTGGGATTTATGCTTATGAGCATTTAAAGTAAACCACAATAGCCCAAGAGATAAACTATTCCTTTATAAGTTAAATTAAATTTATTATTATTGGGAGAACTTGGGCTACAATATGTCTGTGGGGGTCAGAGGACAGCTCTGTGGAGTCTGTTCTCTCCTTCCACCTTTATGTGGGTTCTGGGGATCGAATGCAAGTCATCAGGCTTGGCAGCCAGTGCCTGTATCCGCTGAGCCATCCTGCTTCCTCCCATCTATCTATCTGCCTGTCTGTCTATCTATCTACCTGTCTATCGATTTGTTTATTTTAAAGATTTATCCAGGTGTGGTAGCACATGTCTTTAATCCCAGCACTTAAGAGGAAGAGGCAGGAGGATCTCTGTGAGTCCCAGGCCAAATGGGACTAGGTCAGGGTTACATGGTGAGACACTGTCCCAAAGAACAAAAGAAACACAAAACAAAAATATTTATTTACGTGTATGGGTGTTTTGCTTGCATGTACATATTGTACCACATGTATACCTAGTGCCGGAAGGTCAGAAGAGGGCATAGGATCCTCTGGCACTAGAGTTACAGATGTCTGATGGTCATGTGGGTACTAGGAATTGAACCCAGCAAGTGCTCTTAACTGCAGAACCATCTCTCCAGCCACCCTCCCTTTTTTAAAAGACAGGTTCTCACTGTGTAGTCCAGTCTGACTTGGAACTCTGTAATCTAGGTTAGCCTCCTGTTGATCTTCCTGTCTCAAATTCCCGAGTGCTGGGATTACAGGTAGGAGCCACATGTGGCTGGTTTGGGACACATGTACTCTGCAACAGACAGGGAGAATTCACAAAGACTCCCATGGACTGTAAGCACAGGAGGACCAGGGCAGCTGCAGAGAACTGAGGGGCTGTTTCTAGAGAGAGCCACGGGCATGGATGTGTAGTCAGGAATGGTCAGGAGGCTTAAGAGGGACCATCTGAGGAAAGTTCAGGATGAATTACAGGTATCTGGTGAGACATCTGCAAAGAGGGAGAGAGAGAGAGGGAGAGAGAAAGGCATCGCAGAGGAAGGACACGGTTGGGCAGATGAGCAGCAGGTGCAGAGGCACTAGGGTGTGAACCCCTCCAATGGACTCTGGAGCTTCGGGCAGCTGGGGAACATAAGGGGTCACTGGGATGTCTGCAGACTGGTCGGGAGACGGCCGCAGAGGAGCTCATGGTGCCATGTGTGGTAGGGAAAGAAGAAAAGGAAGAGGAAATGTGTTTACCCATTGACACTTTTTTTTGGAAGACAAGGTCTCGTGTAGCCCAGGTTGGCCTTGAGTAGAGTACTGGAAGATGACCTTGAACTTCTGATCCTCTTGTCTCTGTCTCCTAGGTGTGAAGCAGGGACCAAAACAAAGCAAAATACCACCTAATAAACCGGCAAAAACCCTAGCCAAGTCAATCAACCAAATAAAACCCAAGGCAGATATATTCGGTAGAGATTAATGATGAAGACCTTACTTAGGACCATTGTGATAGGGACAGGGGCTGCTACTGTTCTGGGTCTTTTAGTGGGGGACAGAGATGGGACAATTCTAAATGCAGCATGGACAAGTGAGGTCTTAGAGCCAAGAACCTGTGGGTTCAGTGGGCAGAAAATGATTAAGAGGAAAAACATCAGAGGGCAGGGGGCTCCTGCCTAACTGACCTAACATGATTCTTGGAGCAGACACTCCATGTTGATCAGACCCCGGGGGTCGGGTGGACACTGTGTGGGTCAGACTCCTGGGGTCGGGGTGGGCAGCAAGTGGGTAGGGGATGGAGCCCAGGCGGATGTCAAGGGTGATCAGACAGGGTATTCTTGTCAAACTGACTTCCTAGTACTCTTTGCTAAAACTGGGTTTTACAAGAAAATTCACAGATGGGCTAGTAGTAGGAGGCTATCTACACTAAAAATCTCTCTCCCTCCCTCTCTCTCTCTCCCTCTTTCTCTCCCTCACTCTCTCCCTCCCTCTCTCTCCCTCTCTCTCCCCCTTCCTCTCTCTCTCCCTCTCTCTCTCCCTCTCTCTCTCTCTACCTCCCTCCCTCTCTCCCTCCCTCCCTCTCTCTCTTAAGACAGGGTTTCTTTGTGTAGCCCTAGCTGTCCTGGAACTCACTCTGTAGACCAGGCTGGCCTCTAACTCATGGAGATCTGACTGTCTTTGCCTTTGGAGTGCTGGGATTAAAAGCGTGCACCACTGCCTGGTAAGAATCTTAGTTGCTGGTAGGGATCTCCAATTTTCTGCTTGAGAGCTTTTCTATTGGGCCAGTTGAGGGTCCTCACTACACTCTGTTGACTCCGCCTACACTGAGTGGAAGTCCAAGATGGAAGGTGGCTGATGCGGTATCTGCTCTGACACCCTTCGGGAACCACACTCTGGCCATTTAAAACAGTTATTTAGATGTAATTATTTTATTTTTTATCTGTATGAGTGTTTTGTCCACATGTTTGTGTGTGTATAGTATGTGCCTAGGGATGTCAGGTGTCAGATCCCCTGGAACTTGGGATCTGAAGTTGCAGATGACTATGAGCCACCATGTGGGTGCTGGACCAAACTCAGGTCCTTTAGAAGAACAATGGATGCGCTTAGCATCTGAGTCCTTGCCCTGTCCATTTCAAGCAGTTTGGTTGTTTCTGCCATATTCTGTCTGATAGAAGCGAGTCAAACATTACAAGGTGGAGAATGAAAACAGAGATATAAAAAATTGGGGGACTGAGATGTTGCTGAGGCCTAAGATGAAACCCCAGCACCCCCAAAAGAAAATAAAAGCTAAGCAACTAGGCACCATGGCTCGATTGCTCCCCAAGAGCTGAGTACCTGGGAGGCTGAGAAAGGAAGCTGCTCATGAATCTGAGTCTAACCTGTCAGCCTGGGGTACCATCTCAGAGGAAAGGCAGGAGGGAAGGAGAAAGGGAGGGAGGGAGACTGTTGGTGGGGGCAGAGCTGTCCATCCTAGAGCTATTCTGTGATATGTGATATGAAGTGGGGTTTTTTCTTTTTCTTTCTTTCTTTCTTTCTTTCTTTCTTTCTTTCTTTCTTTCTTTCTCCCTTTCTTCCTTTCTTCCTTTCTTCTTCTTCTTCTTCTTCTTCTTCTTCTTCTTCTTCTTCTTCTTCTTCTTCTTCTTCTTCTTCTTCTTCTTCTTCTTCTTCTTTTTTTTTTTGAAACAGGGTTTCTCTGTGGCTTTGGAGCCTGTCCTGGAACTAGCTCCTGTAGACCAGGCTGACCTCGAACTCACAGAGATCCGCCTGCCTGTGCCTCCCGAGTGCTGGGATTAAAGGGTGCGCCACCAACGCTAGGCGATGTGAAGTGTTTCTAAAATTTCTTTCCAGAGGGAGACATAAACAACATCTCTCCTTCCTTCTCAGGTCCCAAAGACAAACTGAGGCACAATTCTACCAAAGATCACTCTGGGGGAACCAATGAGTTTACTGGGCTTCTTTACTGAGCACTGGTGAGAAGCTACTTACAAGGATGTGTGTGCTTCTCCTCAAAAAGGCCACACCAGCAAGTCTATGCAGCAAGGATGAAGACTCCTCTAGCTGCATAGATGGAAACCTACCACCCCCTTGACTCTGCCTATACTCTAGACCTTGTGCAATTAAAGCAGAGTTGCACACAATAGGAGTAGGGAGTGGCTGGATACTCAGGTGAGGGTCTTGTGACACCTGCCACCCCACCAAGAGGGGATGTGATAGTCATCAGGGCCAGCTGGGACAATTCTTTTGCAAAGGAGGACAGTTGAACTCCCTGATGGTGGTTGCTTGGCCAAGAAGACAGTTACATCCATCATGAGACATTTAGGATTCTGGTCATGCAGCCTGAAGTGCGTTCCTCAGTGCGCCTGTTGCCTGAACTTAAAGTTCCTGGTTTTTTTTCCTATTGCTTACTGTCTTCGTCTTCTCATCCTCCTCTTCCTCTTCTTTCTTTTTTGCTTTTCCAAGACAAGGTTTCTTGTGTAGCTCTGGCTGTCCTGGAACTCACACTGTAGACCATGCTGGCCTTAAACCTGCTTTTGTCTTCTAAAAATTTGTTTATAGTTAATTCTGCGCGTGTGTGATGACATGTGTGTTTCATGGCACATGTGTGAAGTTCAGAGGGGAGCTTTGGGTGTCAGTTCTTATGCCACTCCTTTAGACTTTTACAAGGATTCCTGGAATCTAAACTGGCCATCAGGCTTGTGCAGCGAGAGCTTTAACCAAGTCTTGACTGCTTTGGTCTTGGCTGATACATCCTGAGGGACTTGACTCTCAGGAGCCTCTCTTTATCTGGAAGCACATTCTGCTTCCTCTGGAGACAAGCACTTTCTTGCCTAGAGACCTCGGCATGTGCTGTTCTGTCTGGAATTTCCCCGTCCTTTTTTCCCATCTACTACTCACGTACTGATTAACCCCTAAATTTAACTCTCCAACCATTTGTTGTATTGGGAATGGAACCAGGGCCTTGTATGGGCAAAGTGGCTCTTTGCCACTGAACTACATCCCCAGTGTATCCATGCTTAATTAAGTTAATTTGAGATAGGCTCTCACTAACAACTTCAGGCTAGTCTAGCATGTACAACATGGCTCAGGCTGGTCTTGAACTCATGATCCTCCTGTCTCAGCCTCCTGAGTGCTGGGATTAAAGACATATACATGCATGACCCAGTTTGTTGTATCTTATTTTGTTTCATTTTGCTTTATTTCTTGAGACAAGGTATCAAGTCCAACCTGGCCTCATATTCACTGTGTGTCTTGGCCTTCCGATCTTCCTGCTTCTACCTCCCAAATGCTTGTATTACAGGCTTGTGCCACCATGCCTGGTTTATGTGAGACTGGCAATCGAACCCAGGGCCTTGTTTGTGCTCGGTCAGCAGTTCACCAACTGCTACACCCCAACACCAGTTTAACCGTCATACGGTTGGGGCATAGCTTAGTGTCAGAACAGAGGCCTGCATGCACAAGGCCTTGGGTTTGATCCACATCCTCAGAAAAAAGAATTCCTCAGGGAGACTGAGCCTCTTCCAGCCCGGAGTGAGCTTTGTCTTCTGTCACACGCTCTGGTCATACTGGGACCTTCCTTTATAGTACTTTATTACAACTGTAGCCATGGGACTTTGAGGTCCTGTTTCAGGACCTTGGCATGCAGCAGGGCTGAGATAAAAGAAATTCTCCTTTCCACACTCCTTACACCTCCTCCTTGGTGCCTCCCCTGAAGCTGCTAAAGCTCTATCAAACTCTCAGCTGCAAGTAATGGATGCTCCATCTCACACCTGCTCCCAGGAAACAGTGAAAGTCTCGGTCCAGGAGTTTTAGTGTATGGCTCAGGATTCAAGAAGCGCTGGGCTGAACCCCAGGAGCCCAACAGCGTAGGGCAGATACATTCTCTAGTTGGGTGTGGTGGCGCACCTCTGTAATCCCAGCACTCAGGAAGTAGAGGCAGGAGGATCATCACAAGTTTCAAGCAGGTCTCCACAAGAGTTCCAGGCCAACCAGGGCTGAATAATGAGACCCCAGTCTCCACCTACCCCTTCTGCCGCCGCAGACTCCACCTACCCCTTCTGCCGCTGCAGACTCATTTTCAGTTTTCTTCCTTACAGCTTTGCTATGGGGCATCGGGGAGCAACTCCAGAAAGGTGACAAAGAGTCTCTAACAGCTCTAGGCCCAAGACCTTCTCACTTAGAACTACTTTTCCAAAGGCCATCCTTCTACAGACCACATAAACTGGGGGTGGGACTCCTTCAAGAGAAATCCTGCTATAGGAAGAAAGGTAAGCAGTTGAAGCTTGCTTCACCTGTTGATGTTTGAGCCTCTCATTAATAATAAGCCATTCCCAAACTTAGTGACTATACTGGCTGGTTTTATGTCAACTTGACACAAGCTATAGTCATCTGAGAGTAAAAAACCTCAAGAAACTGGCACCTAGCAGAGTGGTGGGGACACACATCTTTAATCCCAGCATTCAGGAGGCAGAGGCAGGCAGATCTCTGAGTTTGAGGTCAGTCTGGTCTACAGAGTGAGTTCCAGGACAGCCAGAGCTATACAGAGAAACCCTATCTTGAAAACGAACAAAAAAATTGACTCCATAATATCGGGCTGCAGTGATTGATGGGGGAGGGTCCAGGCCACTGTGGGTGGTGCCACTCCAGGGCAGGTGGTCCTGGGTTCTATAATAAAGCAGGTTGGAGGAAGTCATGAGAGCAAGCCAGGAAGCAGCTCTCTGCTATGGCGTCTGCTTCAGTTCCTGCCTCCAGATTCTTGTCCTGCTTGAGTTCCTGCCGTGGCTGCCTTCAGTGTTCTGGGAAATGTAAGCTGAAATCAACCCTTTCCCCCTCAGGTTGCTTTTGGTCACAGTGTTTCATTGCAGCGAAAGAAACCCTGACTATGACAGTGACTTTAGAGAACTGTGTTTCGTGTGCCATTCTGTGGATTAGCTAGGCTCAGCTTCAGAGTTCTGGATCGCATCAGGGTTGCTTATACTAAGACTTGTCTGTGCTGAGGGTCCAAGATGACCTCCTCGGGCTAGGGTTATTAATTCAGTGGTAAAGCATTTGCCTAGCATGAACAAAGTTCAGGTTCAGTCCCCAATACCATAAAAAACAAAACGACAACAAAACGCATTTATAGAATGCCAGTTGTATGAAACGCAACTTCCCATCACGTGATTGCTCATCTTCTTACAGCTCAACCCAGACTCTCTCACTGTGGCAGGAGAGAGGTTGTAAGGACTCTTACATCCCAGCCTTGAAAGTCAAGTGTAAAAGGACACGGAGAGGCAAAGATCCATGGGAAGTGATCACTGAAACAACCCACTATATCCTGCAACCCACCTCTTTTAGGTCCTTGCATCGCCCTCCTCCTACCCCTGAAACCTGGCTCCTTTGATCTTTATGACCACTAGAGGCTCATCTCCTTTAAGAAGTCTTGATTCTTTTTTTTTAATATTTATTTATTAAGTATACAGTGTTCTGTCTGTATGTTTGCCTGCAGGCAAGAAGAGGGCACCAGATCTCATTACAGATGGCTGTGAGCCACCATATGGTTGCTGAGAATTGAACTCAGGACCTTTAGAAGAGCAGGCAGTGCTCTTAGCCACTGAGCCATCTCTCCAGCCCCAAGAAGTCTTGATTCTGGATGGGGAAATGACTCAGTGGTGGAGCACTTGCCTTGCATGCTGAAGTTCCTGGGTCTAAGCCCCAGCACTGCAAAAACAAAAGAAAAAGGTGCATGCCTTTAATCCCAGAACTCAGGAGGCAGAGGCAGGACGATCTTTGTAAGTTTGAGGACAGCCTGGTCACATAATGAGATCCTGTCTCACCCCCTCCCAAAACAAAACACAACAACAAAAAACAAAACAAATGAACAACCCCCCCCAAAACAAACAAACAAAAAACCTTAACAATTGCCCCTTCCACCCCCACCCAGGAAAACATGGTTCTCTGCTATGCATCAGGGATCCAATGTGGTATGACCCAATTACTGCTCATAGGGAGCAGCTTCTAGGAGTCAGCCATGGTGGTGTGCACTTGGGAGCCTGAGGCAGGAGGATCATGAGGTCCAGACCAGCCTGGGTTACACAGGGAGAAACTGACTCAAAAACAAAACAAAACAAAACCCCAAACAGGCCACTGAACAGATTGTCCTGACACAGTACAAAACGAGGCATCTGGGCACATGGAAGAGCAGCCAAGTTAGCCTTGGGGGCCAATACTATTTTTATATTTAAGCACAGTAGAGGCTTCCAGGCTGACAAGACCAGCTGCATTAGGCCATCACCTACCTTCTTCCAACCACCCTCCTTCTCCTCTCCTCCCCACCTTGCCCCGTACTCCTATCCCCAGCTGCATGGTTGGAAACCAGAGTGTCTCCTACGCGACAGAGAAGAACCAGCAATGTTTCTTCTCACTTCCTAGCTGGTTTCCTTTGTGCTGGTTTAATTCTCAGGCAGATTTTCCTTAGACATTGGCAAAGGTAGTCACTGACAGCTCCAAATTCATGCTCTGGTTGCCTAGGCTGGATCACAGGTTCACCCTCTGGAATAGAGTGGGTGCCCTTCCCCTGGACCACTGGGTCTAAGAATGAAACAAATGCATCCTGGGTAAGAGAACAAAAGGATGTGAAAGTCACATGGTGACTCAGTACTGGAATTCCAGTACTTGGGAGGCAGGATTGCTGTGAGGTTGAAGTCAACATGGGCTACAGTGTGACACCATCTCAAATAATATAAAAGTGTGGTGGCATGCATCTGTTACCCTGGCACTTGGGAGGCAGTGACAGGATCAGGAGTTTAAGGTTACCCTTAGCTACATAGAGGCTGGAGGTCAGCCCAGGTTGCATGAGACCCTACCATAAACTAAACTAAGGAAGGGTCCCAAGCCAGCCAAACCAGGTTGCCCTTAGGCAGGTGGTCAGTTCTGCAGCCTTTCAGAAGAGTGATAGTGGATGGCAAGGTGGTCTGGGAAGTACGGCCGGTAGCTTGTGGAAACAGTCGGGAGCTGGCCAGACGGTTCAGGGAGTTCAAAATACCACTAACCCTGAGCTTGATCTCGGAACCTCACAGGAGGAGGGAAGTCCTATAAGTTGTCCTCTGGCCTCCATATGTGCCCAAGCAACCATAAAATAGTAATAAATAAAAATGGTATTAAAAATATAACTGGGAGCTTGGGGCCAGATCTTTCCAAGGATGCTTGGTTGTATAAGATCCCCTGAGACATGGCTCATGTTTTCCCTGTGAAACTGTATCTTTTCCCAGTTGTCTTGAGGGTTAAGTGAAATATCAAACACAGAGACTTAAGACCACCCAATTCTCTTTGGTGTTAAATCAAACACTAAGGTCCTGGAGTTGATGTACCCTGCATGGGGGGGGGCTTCCACCTAGTGGCCAGCATGGGTCACTGCAAGACAAAGTTGGCTCATTTTTATAATGGTTTTCCTAGACTCAAAGCAGCATCTATGTACAATGCTAAACAAGGATGAATGGTCTTTCTCTATAATTCAGGCTTGGCACAAGCAGAGACTCTGAGGTAGGCACTGTTTCACATGCCCATGCCTCTGTGCGACCTTGCTGGGTCACTAGAACCATGGGGAGCTCGCTCTCTGATGCTCACCTGCTGTATGTGGTCCTGTGCACCGATACCTGACATCATTCTAGGCTGCTAAATTCAACAAAGTCTTACAAAGAATGCTGAAAGCAGGCTGGCTATGGTGACTCAGGCTTCTAATCCCAGCATGCAGGAAGCAGAGGCATGTGGATGTATGTGAGTTTGCGGTCAGCCTGGTCTTCACCAGTTTCAGAACAGCCAGAGCTATACAGACTTTTAAAAAAAAAATGATGAAAGTAGAATGTCCTTTATTAGACGACTGGAACCTCTGAGAGCATCTTCCTGTTGCCATCAGAGAATACTTAGCACAAACAAGAAGTGGAACAACTGGGGCCTTTACTGAGTGGGAACATCAGAACACCGGCTAAAAACTGCCTATCCCATCATCCCACTTTTGACTGAAGGAGCGCACACACCAAATTGACAGCAGCTTTATTTGGAATGACCTTCAAGGAGAAACACAACTGTTCAACAGTAGAAAGGCTCGGTTGTAACTGATTCAAAGGATTACTAGACAGCATTAAAAAAAAAAATGAACTTCTCGCAGGTGGTGGCACACACCTTTAATCCCAGCATCAGGAGGCAGAGGCAGGCGGATCGCTTGAGTTTGAGGCCAGCCTGGTCTACATAGTGAGACCCTGTCCCTCACATACACAGTAACACAGATGAGACTGGCTGTGGCAGCAGGAGGACCAGCAGTTCAAGGCTAGCCTGGCTACTTCAGACAAACTGGAAAACCTCAAGATGTTCATTTCTCAGTCTTTTCATACTCCAGGCTGGTAGTGCTCGTGTCCTGGGCATTCCCAGATGCCCACTATAACTCTCTAACTCACGATTTTCAAGGGTGAGCCCTAGGGTTCCACAGCAGTGGTGCTGGACATGAGCTGGTAGGGACTCCTGACTCTAGACAACGAGGTCTTACAAGGCAAGGGCTCACGCGGGTCAGCCCATCCATGACTTCCCCTTCACTTCCTTACCTAGTAATCTAGACAAGGTCTTACAAGGCAAGGGCTCACGCGGGTCAGCCCATCCATGACTTCCCCTTCACTTCCTTACCTAGTAATCTAGACGAGGTCTTATAAGACAAGGGCTCACGCGGGTCAGCCCATCCATGACTTCCCCTTCACTTCCTTACCTAGTAATCTAGACAAGGTCTTATAAGACAAGGGCTCACGCGGGTCAGCCCATCCATGACTTCCCCTTCACTTCCTTACCTAGTAATCTAGACAAGGTCTTACAAGGCGAGGGCTCACATAGGTTAGCCCATCCATGACTTTCTCCTCACTTCCTTACCTAGTAACCTTTACTAATTCTGACACACTAGGCTGCATAGAACTCTGGGGAAACTGTTGCGGTGGCCTATGGTTGGGAAGTGGAAAGCTGAGAACCTACTCTAGGAGCCAAGAAGAGCCTCGGTGCCCAGAACAGAAAGCTGCAGGGAACCGGAGCTGAGGCTACTTGGTCTGGCCCATACGCATCAGTTTCCAAGTCACAGAAAAGGCTCTTCCAAGGACCAGATGGCCTATGGGAAGCTCCGTGGAAACGCCTCTAGTTCATTAACCTGAGCAGGAAAAGGACACCTGTCCTTAAGCACTCTCACCCACTAACTCATAAACTCAGATGTTAAGACACAGAATCCTGGCCATGAGCTTGGTGGAGATACATCCTGAAGGGATGACCCCAGACACAGCCTATGGACACAGCTCTCATACTGGCCCCTGCAGCACTCCACTTAGCAGCTAGAATGACCATCTCAAGAACAAATCAGATCCCAAATTAGATTCTCTCAAGACCTTCACGAGGCCTACATGAAAGATGGAGGTGGCTGGGTCAATGAACTGGGCTAGGTTTAGGGGACCAGGTAGACTTTTCCTGGGATAAGATCAATCAGTACTGAAGGCCCTGGAGGCTACTGACTGTGGGGGGATATTATAGTAATATCAACATGGCTGGCTATAATCCCTAGATCTGAAGTTACAGCCTGGTTCACAGAAGAAATTCTTTATTTGGATGATTGAGTGGCCAAAGGTTTAAGTTAAAGTCCCGCCCCCATCCCTATATAGCACCCAACTTCATTAACAAGTCAAGGGTTACTTCCTAAAATCTTTGCTCCACAGCTATGTGAAAAAAAAAAAAAATCTACTCTCAGTGGATTCTCAGGCCACAAAACACCAGTTGGAAACTCTCAGTTTAGGGCGGCCTTGGGCCCCTTTTCCTCACACCATTTCTCCAGTCCTCCTCCTTCCTGGGTCCCCCAAATCTCCTTGAAGACGACAAGGGAAGGATAGCACCACAGCAACCCTGGTGGGACAGTCTACTACACAAGGGCACAGAGTCAAGGAACACAGCAGGTGGGAGACTTTCTCACACAACCCTGGGTCATAGCACCTCTGATAAATGACAAAGGCTCCCTTTGGTGCATCCCGTGATCCCACATGGCACTCAGGTCTCCCCAAGCTACCAGCTACTGCAGATGCCTACAAGCACCATCTGGGAACTGGAGAGACGGGCAGCAGATGGCAGTGCTGTTCGGACTACATGTGTGTTCCAGGAGACTTCATGGCGGCAGGATCTACACCAGGCAAGCCTGCACATTTGAGGGGTGGGAAGTGACACATTAGCTCCAAGTCTCTACCTGGCAGCCACTCAGACAAAGTCTTCAGGAAAGCTCCAGTGTCCCAGGAGCTGCCTGGAGCCCAGAGATGGTGCTCTCTATCTGCAGGAACTTGCTCCACACTGACCTTGAGAGGAAAAACAGACACTGGGACTGCAGGACGTGCACCCAGAGGGGCTAGGGAAGGCTAACCTCCATACCACTACCTCAGGTCTTCTCAAGAGCCCTGTCTCCTACATGACCTGTAGGGTCATGCTAAAGAGGAGGCCAGGGGGAGCTTCACCTGGGCCCAGTCAGAGGCTCTCTGCAACCCAATCTGGCCTCATGCCTCCATATTCTTCTGATATCAGAGAGGAGGAAGAGGGAGCCAAGGGCTCCACATCACCGGGAACTGGCTTGTGGCTGGCCCAACAAAGCTGACCAGGCAGAGACTTCTCTAGTCTTCCACCACACTCGAGTCCTTTGGAGTGGGCTGCATCTGCTCTGGCGTCTGGCTCATAGGTGACACCACTGTTTTGGGTGACCTGTAATTTGAGAAGAACAAAGGCACAGGGTAAGTGTGTGGCACATACACTCAGTAGCCTGCACTAACGTAGCACGACTCTCCTCATATGTGAGGACAATGCCAGGGTGACGTTGTTTTTACTGAGGCACTGAATGCTAGGCCATTACCCCAGCCAACCTCATGTCAACTCTGTATGGCAAAGAACAGCACTTCAGTTTATACATGGAGCTGAACTTCAGAAAGCTTAAAAGTTTCTTTAGAAATTTGTGAAATTTAGCATCCACAAAGGAGAAAACATGATTTTCATCTTTGTCTCAAGTTTGGCTTATTCTGCTTAATATGATGATCTTGAGTTGCATTCACTTTCCGACAGACATAATTCCTTGTGTGAGAGAGAAAGACCTTGGGGGATCATTTCTTTTTTTCTTTTTTGGTTTTTTCGAGACAGGGTTTCTCTGTAGCTTTGGAGCCTGTCCTGGAACTAGTTCTTGTAGACCAGGCTGGCCTTGAGCTCACAGAGCTGCCTCTGCCTCCGAGTGCTGGGATTAAAGGCATGCGCCACCACCGCCCAGCTTGGGGGATCATTTCTTAGGTACTTTATATCTTTCTGAAATGAGGTCTCTCACTGGTCTAGAACTTGCCAAGTAGGCTACACTGCCTGGCCAATGAGCCCCAGGGGTCTTCCATCTCTGCCTTCCCAGTGACAGAATTACATATACATTACCGCATATGGCTTTTTGTTTGTGTTTTGGACAGTTTGCAATTAGCCCAGGTTGACCTTGAATTTCTAATCCTCCTTGCCTCTCCCTCCCTACTGCTGGAATTACAGGTCTATACCATGCCTGACTGCATGGCTTCTCACTTTTTTTCCCCCGAGACAGGGTTTCTCTATGTAGCACTAGCTATGCTAGAACTCAATCTGTAGACCAGGCTGGCATCAAACTCAAGAGGTCCTACTGCCTCTACTTCAGGAGTGCTGGGATTAAAGGTATGAGCCACCACTGCCCAGCTCCTCCCACCCCAGCTTTCTGAGACAGGATCTCACTGTATCCCACACTAACTTCTACTTTTCCTGCCTTCACCTCCCAAGGGCTAGGATGACAGGCATCTACCACCAAACCCACCTTACTTCTTTATAATCATTTTGACTATGCAAAGTAAGCTTTTGATGGGTTTGTTTTCAGACAGGGTCACACGTGACTGAGGCAGCTACAAGCTTGTTATGTAGACAAGGATGATACTAAACTCTGGATGTCTGCCTCCATCTCTTATATACCAGGATTATAGGTATACACCAACATGCCTGGCAAAAGTATGATTAAAAAAAAAAAAAAAGAAAAAAGATAGGGTCTCACTGAATAGCCGTGACTGGAATTCAATTTGTAGATGAGGCTGGCACTGAAGTCCCAGAGATCAGCCTGCCTCTGCCTCCTGAGTACTCAGTGCAAAGTTCGTTTTTAACTGTTAAGTTTCCAAGACTGAGGCCTCTACCACACAATTCACTCTGACCAGGGGGCCCTATCTCACCCGGGGGAGTCTTACTTCATCAGCCTCATTCTGGGGTTGCTCTCACAAATGGGGAAAGAGGGACTCTTCTGACATTCTCTCCTACTAGCTGGAGTGCCACCTGACACTGTCTTACATATATGGATGTTTGGTCTCTGTTCCCACGTCTAACAGTAGGTCCAAGGAACCAGGAACATTACTCTTGGTTTCTATTGCAGCCAAAGGGTCCAGAACACACATAATACAAGTATATGCTTGTTTGTTTCAAAGAGTCCCATTATCTGGCCCAGGGTAGGCCAGAACTCACAATGTATCTCAGGTGGCCTCAAACACATGACCTCCTCCTACCTTTCCCTCCTAGTGCTACTATTCTAGGAAGGAGCCACATGCTCAGCTTTAAGTACCTGTTGACTGATGAACATTTGTCTTTGGCTGGAGATGGCTCAGTGATAAGAGCATGTACTGCTCCTGTAGAGGACCCAGGTGTGGGCTCACCAATGAATATAACTCAAATTCCAGGGTACTGGATACCTTCTTATGGTGTGCACACAAGTATAATTATAATAAAAAAAAATTTATCTTTTTTTCAAATGTTCTTTTTAGATAAGGTTTCTATGTATAGCCTTGGCCATTCTGGAACTTACTCTGGAGAACAGGCTGGCCTTGAATTCAGAGATTATTCCCCTGACACGGTCTCCCATTTGCTGGGATTAAGAGTGTGCACCACCACCACCCAGCAAGAGAATTTATCTTAATAGCGAACTTATTTATAGTTACTCTTCACATGCTGCCTCTGATCCTTATAAAGCCTTGTAAGGTGAGGCAGGCTAATGAGCTCCAGGAGGCAGCAAGAGAGCAAAATGAGCAGTCTGCAGCTTCAAGGGTGTCAACCTTGTTTAACTCCAAGTTGCTGTGTGACCCAGGGCAAGCCACTCAACCTAAGTGACACTAGGTGAAGGAGATGTTCTACTGGAGCTCTCCTGAGGATTGAATGAAACTGAATTGTTCAATAATTGTAGAGGAACATCATGTTTTCCTACACAAGCTGCTACAGGCCAAGAAACCCAGGTGCTCTCTGGAAGCCACAAAGGAACTCGTCTGTGCATCTCTAACGGAACTTCCAGCTTCGTATGTTCACGTGCTGATGAGGGAACCCCAAGACACTGTCTGTTAACTGATTTAAGCAGAGAACTTCCCGACTGAGAAACCCCAGCTTCCTGCTGAAGACTCTTCAACTTCAAAGGATGCTACTCACTGGTTCTTGTGTTTGAAGCCACTGACGTGAGCTTGGTACTGTTCTATGGAGTTCAGCACTATCTTACACGTCTTACAGGGATAGCCCTTCCCGGCTGAAACACATATCAAAATGAAGAGAGTTAGTTATCCAGTAAGAAGGAACCAGAAGAATGTTGCTTTGCACAGAGCATAAAGAGACCCTTCTGAAGAATGATGGGTGGAGCTGATGGGCCCTGGTTAAACCCCAGGGTTTAAACCTGGTTCCTCCGGAGGCACAGACTATGCAACACTGTCCCTCCTTATCCTCACGGAGCAATCTCAGCTCCTGTCCCAGCAAACGCCAGGCCAGATTGTCACTGAGTAAATGGAGAACAGAATATGAGCTGCTGAGATAGCTTAGTGGATAAAGAAGCTTGCACCCCAATCTGATGACCTGGGTTCAGAACTAGTGACCCACAAGTGGAAGGACAGATCTGACTCCTCCCAGTTGTCCTTTGACGTCTACACGTGCACCACCCTCAGCAAAATAAACACGTCTAATAAAGAAACCGCAGAACAATGGTGACCTTTGCTCTGCTTAGTGGCCTCATTAAGGGCACCCCTTCGTGAGGTCTCAGGAATGTCCGCTCTCCTTGGGCTTAAGGCGACAGTAATTAAGGAGTACAACTGTTATGAAAATCAATCTGTCTTTTCGCACTGGGGTTCAGACACCACGACCAGGTTCTTCTGGTGACATAGTGGCCTTTGGCCATATGGCTCCAGCAGTGAGTCAGGACTAAGAGGCCAGACTGGGACCCTGGTTGTTTCATGTGACGAGGCTAAGTCCTTTTCCTTCCAATGCTTAGCTTTCCTAAACCATAAACAATTAATTATACTACTTTACACTCATAAAAGTATACTTTATCCCAAGTATACTCATACTTAGGATAAAATAGCCAAGTCTTGGGATTTAAAAAAATTTTTAATTCATGTGCATGTGCTTGTCTGCTTGTATGTACACGTGTGCAGGTGCCCAAGATGTCAGAACAGAGTCATATCCTCTGGAACTGGAGTTATAGGAAGTTGGTAGCCACCTGGTATGGTGCTAGACCCAAACCCTCTTCGAGTTCGACAAGTGGTGTTAACTGTTGAACCATCTCTTTAGAGCTATTTTAAATTTTATTTTTGAAATGAGGTCTCACTACATGATGTAGCTCTGGCTGGCTTTAAAGCCATGGCGATATTACCTTTGTCTCTTGAGTGCTGGGATTATATATGCATCACCATGCCAGGCCAAAATCTCTACATGGGTCATGTATTCCCTATACTTTCTGTTCCTCTAGCCTCCCCTCCTGGCTCTGAGGCCCTCAACTCCCACAGCTCTGTAGTGAAGTCACCTCTGCACACAGCTCACCTTCATGTTCACACATGGGACCACAGCCAGCTGTTTAACAGCTCTGATTTCCTTGCATGTAAAAATAGAGCCTCTCTGAGATTCTGGGTTCCTGATATATAAAATTGGGTTACTGTTAGTATCAGTCTCAGACGGTTAAAATGCTTTTTAAAAAAGTATTAGAAAGCCGGGCAGTGGTGGCGCACACCTTTAATCCCAGCATTCGGGAGGCAGAGGCAGGTGGATCTCTGTGAGTTCGAGGCCAGCCTGGTCTACAAGAGCAGTTCCAGGACAGGTTCCAAAGCTACAGAGAAGCCCTGTCTCGAAAAACAAACAAACAAACAAACATTAGAGTTGGGGATAGTGGTACACGCCTTTAATCCAAGCACCTAGAGAGGTAGAGGCAGGTGGATCTCTGTGAGTTGGAAGACAGCTGAACTGTATAAAAAGACCCTATCCCCTAAAACAAAACAAAACAGAAACGGAATGGTATGGGGATGGAGGATTAATAAGAACAAAGATTTATGATATATATGTATGAAAATGTCATAATGAAAATCACTACTTTGTAGGCAAAACAAAGAAAATAAGACCCTTTGTTTAGATAGAGTCTTATATAGTCCAGGCTAGCCTGGCCTCTGGGCACAGCTAAAGCTGGCCTAGAATTCCTGATCATCCTACTTACATCTTTCAAGTGCTTGCTGGGATTATAGGTGACAGGCATTTTTGGTCTCATGTAACTCAGCTGATCGTCAATTCTCTATGCAGCCAAGGATGATCTCTGATTCCTGATCTTCCTCGGTCACCTTTCAAGTCTGGGATTCTGAGGAGTGCTACCAGGCCTGGCTAACTGTAGCTTTGTAGTATGTTTGGAAAACCTGCAAAGTTTTGCCTTCTTTCTCAGGGCTGCCTTTGCTGCTGGAGGTCATGTGTTACACCATACACATTCTACCTTTATGAAGAATGTCACTGGCATCTGGATAGAAATTGTCCTAAATCCACAAATCACTTAAAGTATGGATATTTCAGCATTAAATTTACCAACATAGGACAAGTCCCCATTTTAGAGATGATGGTGCTTGGTTATTTGGGAGAGGGTTTTGCCATGTAGCTCAGGCTCATCTGAGAATGTAGCGCAGATGGGCCTTGAACTTGAGGCAATTCTCCTGCCTTGGGTTCATGTGTGTATTGCCCTGTCCAGTTCTTCAATTTTATTATTTACTGTGTATACTTTGTGAGCATGCATGCTTGTGGAGGCCAGAAGTTGATATGAGGTATCTTCTTCTATTGCTCTTCTTACTGAGACTGATTCTCTGTGAACCCAGAAATTACTAACTGGTTAGAATGGCTGGCTAGGAAGCTACAGGGACCCACCTAACTCTGTCCTGCTGGGTCAATGGTATAGAAGTGCGCCATCACACCCAGCTCTCCTGTGGGTGCTAGAGTCTTCCTTCCTGCTTGTGGGGAAGGTACTTTACCAACGAACCATCTCCCCAGGTCCCTTTTCAATGTCTTTGATTAGTTTTATAATTTCCATTGAAGCGAACTTTCACTTCCTTCATTTTTTTTGTAGTCATGAGGATAGCTTTTCTGATGTCTTTCTTAGCAGTTTTGTTATTGGTGCATGAAAAACTGATTTGTTCATTGTACCATATCTTACTGAACTTGTTTGTTAGGGTTCTGAGACTGGGTCTTGCTATGTAGTTCAGGTTGGCCTTGAACTATTTCTACAGCACAGGCTGGCCTGGAACTCACTATCATCCTGCCTCAGATTACAGACAAATGCCACCACTTTTTCTTTTTTCTTCTCTCTCTCCCTTTCTTCCCCCTTCTGTGTGTGTTTTGTGTGTGTGTGTTGAGACAAGATCTCAATGTACAGTCCAGGACAGGCTTGGACTCACTATTTTTCTGCTTTAGCCTTGTGAGTGCTGAGATTCTGCAGCGGCCACCTCACTCAGCCATTTACAGAACTAACATACTGATCAGTAATTGTTTTATGGGCACAATTGAAATGCACGGCAAAGAGAAGGGAAATACTGTTTTCAATGATTCACAGCAAATAGAATCCTGGGTAGCACAGACAAGAGCTAGATTGAGGAAGATCGTCTTCTCACCCAACTAACGCTCTAATATTGAGATCATATTTCTTTCAGATTCCTTATAGTTATCTTGGTATACTGTAAAGAGTCCTACATTTAAACTTTTCCTGTGTCAAGCTGACCATGTACAATAGGTTTAAGGTAAATGTTAGAGCTAAGGGAGGGCTGGGTATACACTCAGGTAGAGCAGTGGAGCAGAGAAAGCAAAGGCCGTCTTCCCATTCAACAGTAAAGGATATTCATTTGAGGTCAACATTAAGGGAAGTGGGATGACTCAGTAGGTGAAGCCTTGGTTACAGAGTTCACAGGAGGAAGGGCAGTTTACCCGCTTGTGGAATACCACTTTTGGTCCAGGCTGACTTTTTTCATGAATTGTTTTCTCACACTGTACATGTCTAAAAGACTGGAAACTCTGGTTAAGCGTGCTGATGCTGGTTTGGATGCATACATGTTCTTGGTAGAGTATTCTGCTGCGCAGTGCTGTGTGACCTCTGATGCAGTGGACCTTCTGGAGAAGAATGGTTTTCTGTGGGACGCTAAGAGAATGAAACAAGTGTTCTGGCTGCTTTAGACTCAGACAACCCTCTTCTGTAGGAAAAGGGAGCCAGGCTCACACCAGCTTCTAAAGATGCTGCTGCGACTGAGCTTATGCCAAGCATGGCGGCAAAGCCCTGTAATCCTAGCAGCTGAGAGTGGAGGCAGGACAGTCAGGAGTTGTCAGCATTGGAAACACAGATAATTTGAGGCCACTGTGAGCTATATGAGACTGTGTCTCAGAAAACAAAACAAACCCTAAACCCCCAAACCAAACTAAAACAGGACTGCTCTGAGCTTGTAGACTGGCAGGCTATATTCACAGCAGGAACAATCACCTTGCTCCCATTTATTTATTTATATAATTGCTTGTGTGTGTACTCCTGATCCTCCAGTCTCTAACTCCAGTGCTGGAATTACAGGTGTGTACTGCTGTGCTGTTTATGCTGCTAACTGAAGCCAGGACTTCGTGTGTATGTTAGGCAAACACTGTACCAACTGAGTAACATTCCCAGCCCCAAACATACTGTAGAACAAGAGGAAAAAATCCTAATTATTTGTAAATGCCCATTCCCATGATGCCAGGTGACATTTTGAGGTTAAGGAAGGTAGAATGGCCCCTTCCTTCACCATGGTTCCCCAGTGATACAGGTAGATCTCAAATGCCAAGGAAAGAGAAATCCTGATGATGCTCAAACATTGAGACCTTCAATCAAGCAATGTGGATGTTACCTAGGGAGTTTAAATCAGGCTGGGGAGATGGCTAGGTAGTTAAGAGCACTTGCTGTTCTTCCAAGGGCCCCGAGTTCAGTTCCCAACAGGTGTCACAACCATGTGTACCTCCAGCTCCAGGGAATCAACCCCGTCTTCCAGTCTCCTTAGGTATCCGTGCTTACGCACCCACAGATACACGTAAACACATAATTAAAAAAATACATCTTGCTGGGCAGTGGTGGTGCACACCTTTAATCCCAGCACTTGGGAGGCAGAAGCAGGCAATCTCTGTGAGTTGGAGGCCAATTTGGTCTACAAAGCGAGTCCCAGGATGGCCAAGGCTGTTACACAGAGAGACCCTGTCTGAAAGAACCAAAAATAAATAAATAATAATCTTTTTTTCTTCTCTGCATAGCCCTGGCTGTCCTAGAACTTGCTTTGTAGAACAGGCTGGCCTCAAACTCAGAGATCTGCCTGCCTCTGCCTCCCCAGTGCTGGATTAAAGGCGTGCACCACCACTGCCAGCCACACTTTTTTTCTTTTTCTTTTTCTTTTTTTTTTTTTGATTTTTCGAGACAGAGTTTCTCTAGCTTTGGAGCCTGTCCTGGAACTAGCTCTTGTAGCCCAGGCTGGCCTCGAACTCACAGAGATCCGCCTGCCTCTGCCTCCCAAGTGCTGGGTTTAAAGGCGTGCGCCACCACTGCCCAGAGGTTTTCTTTTTTCTTTTTTTGGTTTTTTGACACTTTCTTTAAACAAAACAAAAAAAATCTTTAAACCAGGTGGTGGTAGCACACACCTTTAATCCCAGCACTCAGGAAGCAGAGGCAGGTGGATCTATGAATCTGAAGCTAGCCTGGTGTACATAACCAGCTCCAGATAGTCATAGCTACACAAAGAAATCCTGTCTCAAAAACCAACCAACAATATATATATATAAAACAATATAAATGTATATGTGTGTATACATACACACACACACAAACACATACATTTAAATCAGAGATTATAAGCTGGTGGCTCTTGAACATGCACAAACTCCTGTATTTCATGCCCAGTATCAAAATAAAGCTAACAATTTGGATTTCCATAGCTTTTTAAAAACATGTCTCTCTGTGTAGTCCTGGCTGTTTTCGAGCTGGTTATGTAGACTAGGCTAGCCTTATACTTACAGAAATCTGCCTCTGCCTCCTGTATACTGAGATTAAAGGGATGCACCACACCTGATTTCCACAGTACTTTAAAATCAAAAACCAGCAACACCAGTAGAACCCAGAGTGTTACACACTCTTCAGCTGACTGTGGTTGTCTTTGGAGCGTACTGAATTTCCTGCTTGGTCTGCTACATCCCCTAAAGACAGGTTCCCATTATGTACCCCAGACTGCCCTTGATTCATTCTCCTAAGTGTTGGAGTGTACACCAACCCTGGCTTCCTGATTGCCTTCTGTGTTTGCAAACCCTGCTTCAGAAGAGGCAGGAAGCAACACACACCTGGGTCATTCAGGGAGCTCCAGTGCTCAGTCCCTGGTCCAGCTCTGTGTATGAGCTGGGCTCTCTCACCTGGTAAGTCAGAGACAGCAGGGTCTGCCAGCCGCCCATAGTGCGCCATGAGTCTGAGCTTAGTCTCCTGCTTCCTGTGTTTCTTGCCCATATAATGTTGTTGAGCCATGACAGGGTTGTTGAAGGTTGAATGGCAGAGGCTGCAGAACTTGTCTGGGTCTAGCATCTCTCTATTCTGGTGCAAGGCTAAGGTGGAGGCCACAAGGAAAGGATTTGTAAGGTGTTTCGACAGAGCTGTGGTGAGAGAGTTCAAACAGAAACAATGAAAAAAACAACCCAGAAGGTGCCAGGCTTTTGAGTATGCTTGAAGTGGAAGAAAGGCAGCATGACCCATCACACTTGGAGATGGAGCACTGCCCGTGAGGCTCATACCATAAATGCCTCTTCAATTGGGAAAGCTGGCAAGATCTGAGCAGATGCAATGAACAACTCATTTGTTTGCCAACTTTAGGAATATGAGCCCTGATGTTCTCACACTCTGTAGAGGCTCTGAACTTGGAATACCGTTGCCTAACTGTAACAGACCAAGCAAACATACTTTCAGTCTCTCTGGCCCTCAGAACATCTTGGAATTTAGAAGTGAGTAGGCTAAGAAATGTGAAAATTTTATTCCCATCCTCGAAATACCTCAGTTACAGAGCTGAAGTAGACATTCAAGCTCTGAGCCCATATAGAACCAGGCAACCAGATTAAGAACTCCTTTTAATATCTATCTATCTATCTATCTATCTATCTATCTATCTATCTATCTATCTATCTATCTATCTATCTATCTATCTATCTATCTATCTCTACCTACCTACCTACCTACCTACCTACCTACCTACCTACCTACCTACCTATCTTTGGGAAAGGGCCTCACTATGTAGCTATCTGACTAGATGTAAACCAGGCTGGGACTGAAGAGTGTGCCACAACACCTGACAGAGATGCCTATCAGACTGCGATGAATTTTAGGCAATGTGAGGGAGAAGAAATGGTGGCAGTAACAATTACACATCTCCCTGTGGTTCTCAGAAGCACTCCAATGAAGTAGGCATCATTTTGCCATATTACAGAGAAGACTGAAGCTTAGACAAGATGACCAAATCAGTGAGAGAGCCCTGGACTGTGTGACCCTGGAGCTGCTGCTCTACCGCAGGCTCAAGCGTACAGCAAGCAGATCTGAGGGTTACCACTGATGCAGGCATCATCAGAAAATATTCCTGACTCTGCGCAAGGAATTCAGTCTGTCAGGGGTTGAAGAGCACGTTCAGTGGCTAAGAATGACTACTGTTCTTCGAGAGAATCTGAGTTCAGTTCACAGCATCCTTGTCGGGTGGATCACAAAGCCTTTATCCAATTGTTCTGGCCTATGCAGGCAAGTATACACACATATACACACATGTATACACATACACACACACTTTACAAAATAGAAATGAGGGCTGGAGAGATGGCTCAGTGGTTACGAGCACTGCTTGATCTTCCAGAGGTCCTGAGTTCAATTCCCAGCAACCACAGGGTGATTCTCAACTGTCTATAATGAGATCTGGTGCCTTCTTCTGGGATGCAGGAATACATACAGGCATAACACTGCATACATAACAAATAAATCAATCTAAAAAACAATAGAAATAAATCTTTTCTTAAAAAAAGAAACCAGCTAATTAGAGTCTGCTATGGACATATATATGATCCTCTCATAGGTCGACATGGGATGTTGAAAATAGGCCATATAGACGGCCTTTTCAAAGTAGATGCTGTGTGTACATGTTTGTGTACTCATGTGTGTGTGTGTGTGTGCGTGCATAGGTGTGCATGCCAGAGTACACCTGTGGAGGTCAGAGGACAACTCTGTGATTCAGTTTTCTCCTTTCACTTCCACATAGGGTCTGAGAGTCAGACTCAGACACCTAGGATTGTGTGGCTTCAAAACATACCAGAGGGTGGGGCTGGAGAGACGGTTCATTGGTTAAGAGTACTGACTGCTCTTGCACAGGGCCTGACCCCGCCACAGTGGTACCAGCACCCACATGGTGGCTCTCATCTGCTTGAAACTCCAGTCCTAGAGGTCTGATGCCTTCTTCTGTAGGCACTACACGCACATGGTATACAGATATACAGGCAGGCAAAACATCCATATACGCAAAAATAGATAAATATTGTCAAAAACCCATACTGGAGGGAAGTAGTGCAGTGCGTGGCAGAGTTAGAACAGCTACTGAATGGTCATCAACGCCAGCAAGAGTGGGCGCCGCTCTAGAGAAATACGGAAACATGCAGAGTGTGTTTTTTTAGGGATGCCTGCTACATTTTTGTAACACAGGAAAAGCGGGGAGGAAACGCACAGACTCAACACTAGAGGAGCCATCAAGTGGTTTGCATGATTGCTAAAAACACCTACAAAAAGTTTCCAAAAAGCTGGGGGAGTTTTTTTTCTTTTTAATCCAAGACTTTAATGGCATGTGCCTGTGTGGTAAGTGCACAAAGAGCAGTACCCATGGAAGCCAGAGGTGATGGAGCCCTCTGCAGCTGAGTTACCAGGATTTTGAGTCACCCCACATGGGTGCTGGGAATCAAACTTGGTTCCTCTGCAAGAGTAGAGCACACACTTTTTGGGGGTGGGGGGGCTTGAGACAGGGTTTCTCTGTAGCTTTGGGGACTGTCCTGAACTAGCTCTTGTAGACTAGGCTGGCCTCGAACCCTCAAACTCACAGAGATCTGCCACCTCTGGCTCCCAAGTGCTGGGATTAAAGACGTGCACCATCACTGCCCTGCTAGAGCACACGCTGAACTGCTGAGTCATCTCTCTATCATCTAACAGGAGGAAGTGTTACACTAAATGCAGAAATATAAAAGGGCCATATTGACACGACATACGTGTTAATGCTAAAAGTTTTTGTGTAATCTATAAATATACTGGCATTTAAAAATGTCACCTACACATACACACACACATGCATACATGATAGCATGTCATGCAGCATATGGATGTATTTGTCTGCTTATTCTTTTGAGTCAGGGTCTCACTCTATAACCCAGGTTGGCCTAGAACTTGCTTATAGCCCAGGACGGTCTTAAACTCAGCAATCCTCCTGTCTCAGCCTCTCAAGTACAAAGATTCTAAGCATGAGCCACTGTTAGCAGTGCTCTCCTAGAAGTGGGAGTTGGGTGGCATTTCACTTGCTTCTTTGAATTTTGCATGTTGAACGGAATTATTTATGTATGTGCATCATTTTAACAGAAACAGAAAATCACGTATTCTATGTTTATAAGCACATATACATCGAGTTCAACTTGGATGAACATAAAACAAATAGAATACAAGCAGATATATGCATACACATAGTACACAAGATCATAAGAGCAACAGTACTCTAAAAGGCTAATATACTCTGAATGGTAAAACTATGGAAATACCTTCCAATTTATCTGTATAGACAAATGTTTAATTTCAGGAATAAAGTTACAATAAACTCATGAAGTAATATGAACATATGCTTAAACTATAAGGCTAAATGAAAAGTCCTAGAGGAACACAAATGGTTGATGCAACACACAGAATGTGGAAAGTCACTACTGCGTAGAAGTATCGGCAGAAGGCTTTTTCCACAAAATTTTCTCATCTGTGGGATGTGAAGTCTATGACATTATGAATTTAGTTCTTAAGACAATTTTCCTCAGCCCAATGCTTAAACATCGTGGTGCTGTTGTTACCAGCCCTCACTTCACAGACAAAACTCAATTAGTACTCATCTAAGTTAACAAATCAGCCACAAGCAAGGTCAATGGCACACTCTAGGTCAGTGTGTCTCAACTTGTGTGTCTCAACCCCTTTGGGGGTTGAACGACTGAACCTTTCACAGGGGTCACCAAAGACCATCAGAAAACACAGATATTTACGTTATGATTAATAACAGGAGCAAAATTAGTTATGAAGCAGTAACAAAAAAAAATTTAGGCTGGGGTCACCACGACATGAAGAACTGTATTAAAGGGTCACAGCGTTAGGGAGGCTGAGAATCATTACTCTAGATAGTGGCTTCCTGATCAATAACTGCATTTTATGAGGGAATTTCACTCTGGCTTTTTAATGGTGACAACAATAATGACGATAGCTGTTATTCAGTGAAAATCTGCTGTATCCTAGATTTTTCTTGGGGGTGGGGGAGGATGTGGTGTTTGCCTCTTATTTATTTTTTGGATGCCATATAGGACAGGCTGGTCTCAAACTTATAGGCAAAGATGGCACTGAACTCCTGATCTTCCTGCCCCCACTTCCCAAGCGGGAATCCCGCTTGGGATCCGAGGTATGCCATCACACCTGGCTGCCCAGTGGTTTGGAAATTACCATCACAAGCTTCAAAGCAGGTGGCACTAATACTTTATAGGCACAGAAGCTCAGGCACAAACAGCAAGTGAAAGCGCCAGGGCTGCAGCCTGTGCTGTTCTGACTTCAAAGTCTATATGCTATTGTTTCATACTGTAGGTAATAGATTTGGGTATGAATAGAGAGTATAATTATGAGGAGATTTTTCTATCCCATCTTCAAAACCTTCTAAAACACAATTGTCTTGTTTCATTAATGTAGTAAAACAAAATAATTAAAAGTTCTATCAATAGCGTGATCTTGGTCCAACACAGAGAACACACACATACATACATACAACACACATCCCAGAAATCAAAGGTCTCCCACTTCTGACTAACTGCAGTTCGCCTAGGTTAAGAACCCCAGGACTCAAGATGAAGGTGAAGGTTGCCAATGGTGACAGGACAAAGGAGGCAACTGTGAAGTTGGTGCTGGGAAGTGGATTCATGGCAGTTGCAAACAGCTAGTCGGGCAACACTAGAGTGTGCTGCTTTGAAGGCTAGCCCGCACCTTTAGAACAGGCAGCTTTTGTAGGTCCAAGTGAGCCGGGCATAACCTGAGCCCATGAGAAAGACGGGGAATTAGCTGTCAACTAGCAACATTTAGTAGTAAGAGCAGGTGGGTGGTGGGAAGAAGAGGCAAGCGAAGAATGCTCACCGTGTGTGTAGGCCTTCCGCTCTCTGAGTTACAGTTATTGGTCAGGACAAGGCTTGTGCTAAGGAGCTTCTACAGAAAATGTGACAGACCACAAGGGGGAAGTGAAGTGAGCGCAAGTCTGAGGCCGAATTTCAATGAAGCAGGGTCTCATGTAGCCCAGGTTGGCCTTAAAGTCCCTATGGCAGCTGAGGATGAACTTGAACTTCTAATTTTCCTGCCTCCACCTCCTGAGTGCTGAGATTACATCTGGCTATGTAAGGCTGGGGACGAGAGCTAAGCCTTTGTGCACATTAGGGAAGTATTCTACCAACTGACTTACATCCCCAACTCTTAGGTGGAACTTTCAGGGCTCTTAAAAGCAACCTCTCCAAGTCTGAGGCCCCAGTGAGCATTCTGGAAGCACCTGGCATTGGTGCTCCGAGAACAGGAGGGGTCCCAAAAGCACTACTCAGAAAGCCAGTACCTGCCCCCTTAGTGGACTGCTGCTTCAGCTTTAAGTTCTTTGCGTGGGTCTTCCCCAGGTAGTGCGACTGTGCCACAACAGGGGAGGAAAAGGTCATGTTACAGATGGGGCAGCAGTGGTTCTTGTCTTTGCTTCTGCTGCTCTTCTGGTTGGGAGAGAGAACACAGTCTGATCATGCCATTGCGCACCAGAAAACCTTCAATGGTTCCCCTGCCCGTGGCTGGTGCACATTAAGACCCCTGCACACGCTAACCCCAACACGCCTGGAGCAGTCTTCTCCAGCTGTTTCTGGCCGGACTGTGCATGTCTTCCATTTTATTCTGTTACTTTCTTGCTTTGCTTGGGTTATTCCTACTGTCTAGAACATTCCTCCTCCCTCCTGCCGGGCAGTAGGTCTGCTATCTGCCATTCAATGACCAAGCCCACTCATATGCATACACAGAAAGAATTAACCTTGCTCCTCACCTGTATTCCAAGTCTATCAGATTTCTAATACACCCTCTGTCACCTACACAGACAGCATAACAGCTTAGGAGGCTTCGATATGAGCTCTAGTGCAATGCTGGCTGTGCACAACTTGACTTATCTTTGCTACCTATCCTTGTGCCCTGTTGTGTCGAGCACACAGTATCTATCCAGGGCTCTTAGAACGAGTACATCACCAGGTTCCATTTGTTACTATGGTTATGCTAGGAAGTGTATTTTAATCTTCCTGAAAAGTCTGTCTTCTCAATAAGCTATTTCTTTAACATTTCTCAACCTTCTCACTGAAGACATTTTGGGGTTAGTAATTCCTAGCTGGTGATGGTGCTGTGATCTCATCTGAGCCGCTCGGTCGTCTCAAGAACTGAAGTGCAGAGAGGTGAAGCGATCTTTCCTCTCTGGATCTCAGCCATAAGGGCAACTAGAAGATGATTTTTAGAAGGGAAGCAAGGCCCCTTTAAACCACCAGCTACTGCAGTCTGGAATGTAACCTCTTGTTTATCAAGCATTTACTGGGGGTGAAACTTTACCTCACAACACTAAGGAGGCCAGACCAACTCCAGACCACCTCCACTTCACGAGTGAACTCAGGGAGGTGAGGTGACTTGCTCAAGGCCGCCCTCTAGTGAGTTAGAGCTGTGTGCACTGACTTCCGGCCCATGATGCGCACAACTTCCACACTCTGAAAGTCACAGCACACTCAAGGAATTAGAGTTTGTCTCAGAATAATTCTTATAGTAACAATGAAATAGGAAATAAATGCAATTGCTTCATAATTGGAGGAGGTATACTGCCCAAGCCAAATGCTGAAAGCTTGTTTCCCCTACAGCTCAAGAAAATGAGCATCCCTCCACTTCCTCTCTTGTTCTGTTTTGGTAACCCCTCCAGGCGGGAAAGCAATGAATGGCTCCCTTTGCTGAACTGCTACTGTAGAGCAGGTCTGGGGTCTGGTGGTGTTTTAGAAGTCTTTTCTCAACTTAAGAAAAATCCTGAAAGGCAGCTGTAATAATCTTTTTGTTTCTTTTGAGACAGTCTCTCACTTTAGCCCAAGCTGGCCTCAAACTTGCTATGCAGAGAAAGATAACCTTGACCTACTGATCTTCCTGATTCCACCTTCAAGAGCTTGGTCACATGTACACACAACCATGCTTGGAAGTACTATTGTTTTTAACAGAGGAAGAAGCCAAGGCTAGGCGTTATAAGACTTGCCCAAGTCAGACTGCAGCCAAGTCAGTCTGAATCAAAGCCTGCGCTCACACCACACCAACCTGCTGGGGAAGCAAGCAGTTTCAACAAAGCAGCTGTATTACCTGATCTGAGTCTAACCTCTTCATGTCCCCCTTTAGTGTCTCCATTCCATGAATTGCTAGGTAGCTCTTCACTTTGTTGGCATGTTTTTTGCTCTGCAAGAATCCAAGGAGAAAGATCAAAGATAGCCAATGCCATTTCATAGAGAAGGCAGCCATGACATAGCAAATTCTCACCTGATTCCTCCTCACAAAATTTCTGAGGATGAGAAAATGGGGGAAGAAAACTCATTTACTGAGTTCCTACTATGTGCTAGACCCTTGACATGTTATTACATTAGCCTTCAACAATCTATAAGAATATTGTTATTTTATACATGTAGAAGCTGAGGCCAAGCATGGTGAAATTTCTTGCCTATAAGATGATGTAACAGAGTTGGATTCAAACTCAAGTGTGTGTAAAGCCAAAGCTCACACTTCCTGCTACACCACTCTGTACAGAAAGACCTGCATCACGGCCCGTTTATTCGGATGGGGAGATGAAATTCGCAGAAATTAAGTCAATCTTCAAGTCCCAAGCTATCATGCATGAAGGAAACATCTGGAAGAATCAGCATTCACTGTGCAAGACAGGAGAGGAGAGCTTGGCACTGGACCAGAAGGTAAGTTCATGGCTACGGTAGAAAAGGCCTACCTGGTAATGTGACAGCTTCTGGGACTCAGAAATCAGCATGGCGCAGCAAACTTTACACTGGGTGCTGGTGAAGAGACACTGGTTCTTCTGGATCATGTGCTCCACTACAGAGGGAAGAGAAATCATACAAGCTGACAGATGTGACCTCAACAGCACTGTCTCTGATCCGTCCCAAACATAGACACTGAGGAATGGGACACCTCATTCCAACACATGTGCAGATATGCTTCTCCTTGTCACTGGGCCATGGCTGGTGCTATGCTCGCAAACCAACTGCATTATTACTTATTTTATATAGGCCAGTGCTCTTAGTCACCCAGTCACACACTGCTGTCAGGTGAGATGAGGTTGTCCTGTGCTGCCCATGAATTCCTGGCTCAAGGGAGCTCACATCACCACACACTGTACCTCCTGCCTAGGCAGAGGACTATAAGCCCACACTACCACACACTGTACCTCCTGCCTAGGTAGATGATGTGACTGTAAGCTCATACCACCACACACTGTAACTCCTGCCTAGGTAGAAGACTGTAAGCTCACACCACCACACACTGTAACTCCTGCCTAAGTAGAGGACTGTAAGCTCACACCACCACACACTGTAACTTAGAAAGTGTAGCTGAGGACTTCTCATGAAGTTCTAAAGCAGGATGAAGAGGCACACACCTTTATACAACAGCACTCAGGCGGCAGAGGTAGCTGGATCTCTGAGTACAAGGCCAGTCTAGTCTACATAGTAAGTTCCAGGCTGTGTAGGGCTCTATAGTAAGATCCCATCTCAAACAACAACATCAATAATTTTAACAACATTACAGGAGAGATAGCTATTTAGGAAAAGGACAAAGTACACTGTGGTAGTTTGAAAGAGAATGGCTCCCAGAGGGAATGGCACTATTAGGAGGTATGGCCCTGTTGGATTAGGTGTGGTACTAAAGGAGGAAGTGTGTCACTATGGAGGTGGGCTTTGAGGTCTCATATATGTTCAAGCCACACCCAGTAAAACAATTCACTTCCTATTGCCTTCTGATCAAGATAGAGCCAGTACCATGTCTGCCTGCATACCGCCATGATGCACCATAATAATGGACTGAACCTCTGAAAATGTTAAGCCACCCCAATTAAATATTTTTCCTTTATAAGGGCTGTTGAAGTCACGGTGTCTCTTTATAGCAATAGAAACCCTAACTAAGACACACATCCAAGACATGGATGTGCATTCCTTATTAGATAGGTCTATAACTGAATTTAAAAAATTACTTTCTTTCATGTGTATCGGTATTTTGCTTGCATGCATGCCTGCACACCATGGAGGCCATAAGAGGGCACTGAATCCCAGGGAAACAGAGTTACAGACAGTTGTGAATTGCCAAGTGGTTCTGGAAATAGAACCTGGATACTTTGTGAGAGCAGTCAGTGCTTTAAACTGCTGGGCCAACTTTCTAGCCCATTATGTGGCCCTAGAACTTGTTCTGTACACCAGGTTGGCCTTGAACTCACAGAGATCAGCCTGCTTCTGTCTCCGAGTGTGGGATTAAAGGCGTAGGACCATGCTTGGCTGTAGCAAACATTCCAAGTAATTAGATAGTGTGAATGTAGCAATCCAATCCCTCTCCCTGGTGGAAGGTAACTTTTCAGCCTAGCATATCCTGGCCTCCACAGAGAAGAACACAGGCCTGGATCTGCATTACTGAGAGGCAGCAGAGCCCTAACAGAGGACATCTTGATGCTCTGTGCAAAGTCCTAGCTGAACAGAAAGGGTTTCTAGGAAGCTGGCCCAACCAAAAACCAGCACCTGGATGTGGAAGTTTTCAGTTTTAGGTACCTTTAACAACTCACCTTTAACTTTTTTTAATCAGACGTCACCAAATCAAGATGGTTAGACCTGCTGACACCCCTACCTCCCAGTACCTTACCCTGCGAACGTTAGGTCAGCTGTCATTCAGCTCCAGCTCAGACACAAAACTTGTCATTATCTCTACTCCCTTTCCCTGTTCACAAAATGGATCATGTGCTTCTTACTGCTGAGTTGACTACTCGATGCTCTCCTTCTGAGTGGGGGGGCAGAGGGAGACGGACAGACAGAGTCAGGAGGAGGGGAAGAGTTTTCGCCACTAGTTTAGCTGCAGGAAACGCATCACTATCCAGACACAATCGTCTGTCCCGGAGCAGAAGCTCAGGCTCTATTAAAATTGACAAAAGGGGAGGAGTATGTGGAGGTAAAAGTGTGAGCCTATTTCTACCTTGTCTGAAGGTCAGAGTTTTAGCTTGTTCCCAGCTGTTGAGAACAAGTGTGGCTACACCCTGACCTAGGGTGTGGTTACTTGGTGTTTCTGACATTAAGATGGCCCATATAGGTAAATCCACTGCCCCCTGATATTCAAGCATACTTCGGCTCCTTCTTTTGAATTGGGAGGTTTGACCTTGGGAGTGGCTGCCTTCAGGATACGTGGTCAGCATGACTTACTACCTAGACAACAGAATGTTAATGACTTGATGGCTCAAAGTATTGAAGCAAGAAACTGCTTTAGTCCTTAGTATCATGTTAAAGCAATCTTCTGTCTTCTTTCGCCTGTGGTACTGGGGCATAAAAGTGTATGGAAAATTAAACACAGGCAAATTTTCGTATTCACCGGAACTCCCTCTGATACTTACCTTACACATTTGTTTGTCATTTTGACTTCTTTGCTCTTTGCTAACTTTTCTAATCCTCACATCTCTACCCTGGTAAGTGGTTTACTTGTTGAAGCATGGTCCCGACAGTAATACACCCAACAGAACATTACACAGCCACAAAAGACGATGAAATCTGTCATTTGCAGCAAAATGAATAGAACTGCAGGGCATTATTTTAAGTGAGAAAAGACAGGCAAAGAAAAACAAGCACCACATGTTCTTTCATATGGTAGAATGTAGTTATGCTTCAAAAGGCACTGTTTATAAAATAAAGCTGTTTATAAAATGAGCTGGTGAGATGGCTCAGTGGGTTAAGGCGCTTGCTGCCAAAGCTGATCTGAACTCCTGAGTTCAGTCCCTGGGATTCACATGGTGGAAGGAAAGAGTGACTACTTCAAACTGTCCTCTAACCTCCACAAGTCCTATGGCACACAAGTGCTCACACACATACACATAAATGTAATAAAAAATAAAGAAGATAGCCAGATATGGTGGTGCATGCCTTTTATCCTAGCATGCTATGAGTCTGAGGCCAGAACCTGGTCTACATAGAGAGTTCCAGGTCAGCCAGTGCAACATAGTGCAACACCCCCAAAAGAAGAAAATCTTAACAAAACAAAATGAAACAATGAAGACAAGTCCCAAAGAAAACATATGTGGATATCATATCTGAAATACAGGATTTGCACCTAGAATATAAAATGGCTTATAATTCAGTAATAAAACAAATAACCAAGTCACAACATGAACAACAATGTGACTAGATAGTTCACTAAAATTTACCAGAGTAGTAAGTGAAATGGTGCTTACTGTCACCAATATTTAGAAAACAAGAAATCACTACACAGTCCTAAAACAGCTGGTGTGGTGGCACACTCTTTTAATCCCAGCACTTGAGAAGTAGAGGCAGGTGATCTCTGAGTTTGAGGCCAGCCTGGACTACAGAGTGAGTTCCAGGACAGTCAGAGCTATATAATATAGACCCTTTTTCAAAAACATAAAACAAAAGGAAAACCAAACGAAAGGTAAAACAATAAACAAAGGGCAAGACATAGAGAACTAAAGCTCATGCTTTAAAGAAAGAAATGGAAATCTAAAGAAGCCATTTTCAAAAGATTTGACAGTTCCTCAAAATGTTAAAGATATTCACTCCCAGAAAGAGACCCCTGGGAAGGACAATGGATGTCCACACATAATCCCACAGCAGATGCACTGGAAGGGGCCAGTGAGGTAGCTCATCAGGCAGAGGTGCTTGCCTCATGGCCTTACAATCCAGCTGGGTCAATGCCCTGATCCCACCATGGGAGAAGAGACCTGCACACAAACACCATGGCATGCATGAGCCTGTGTACACACAGACACACACAAATAAAAACTGTAAAGATTTTCTCACTGGGCATGATAGTGCCTACCATGAGACCTAGTATTCAGGAGGCCAAGGCAGGCAGATTACTGTAGTTTTGAGTCAACCTGATCTATCTACATCGTGAGCTCCAGACCAGCCAAGGCTAGGTAATAAGAGACGCCTCCAAAAGAATTTCTCAGAAAAGGTCCAAGCTAGAAACCATTCAGATATTCCAAAAAAGCAAATCTTCAAGCAAATATAATATACCCATAAAGCAGAATTCTTTTTAAATTTTATTTTTAATTTTATGTTCATTGAAGTTTTGTCTGCATGTATGTCTGTGGGAGGGTGTCAGAAGCCCTGGAACTGGAGTTACAGACAGCTGTGAGCTGCCGTGTGGGTGCTGGGAATTGAACCCAGGTCCTCTGGAAGAACGGCGAGTGCTCTTAACCTTAACTGTAGAGCCATCCCTCCAGGCCTAGCAGAAGCAGAGTTCTATTTAGCAATAAAAAAGAACATACACTGTGATTTGGCTGAGCCCCAAAAACATGCAGAGAGAAGCTAAACACCAAAGACTATATAGTGTATAATTCTGTTTGTATGAGATGTTGAGGAACAGTAAATCTGTGAGATAGAAAACACATTAATGGTTTGGTATAGGAGGTCCTTCTTTCTATGTGTTGCTTTCATTGATTGAATAAAGAAACTGCCTTGGCCTTTTGATAGGGCAGAACTTAGATAGGCGGGGAGGACAGAACTGAATTCTGGGAGGAAGAAGGCAGAGACAGAGAGAGCCATGAAGCTCCTGCCTGAGACTGACGCTGGTTAGAATCTTTCCTGGTAAGCCACGACCTCATGGTGTTACAGATTGGTAGAAATGGGTTGAATTAAGATATAAGAATTAGCCAATAAGAAATTAGAGCTAAAGGGCCAGGCAGTAATTTAATTTAATGCAGATTCTGTGTGGTTATTTCGGGGGTTAAGCTAGCTGGGCAGCTGGGACGAAAAGCAGGCCCACGCTCCCTGTAACAGTGATTACCTAGGGCAAGTGGGAAGAGACCAATGGGAAGGACCAGAGATGGATACTACCTGTGATGGTGGATATGTTCTAGAACTGGACTGTGGTTATGACCATATAAATCTCTAATTTTACTAAGAATCTCTGACTAGGGTTTGGTGAAATGGTTTGCTGGGTAAGTGAACTTGCCACTAAGCCTAAGAGCCTGAGTTTGATCCTTAGGACCCACATGGTGGGAGGAGAGAGCCGTCACCTGAAAGCTGTTGTTCTTCGACCGCCATACACATAAACAGGTACATATATGAGTATGCATACCACACACTCTCTAAATAAATTTAAGAAAAAAATAAAATATTGAGTTGGGGGCTGACCTCAGACTCAACCTAAATTTGGTTCACAGCACCCATGCTGGCTCACAACTGTCTGTAGCGCCAGTTCCAAGGGATCCAATGTATCTGTATCCACTCTGACAGGGGCACACATATACACATATAAAAGTAAATGACATTTTAAACCATTTGAGTGGTACACCTGTAACAGCTGAATTTATGATATATAAATTGTAATAGTAGAGATGCTATAGGGAAAAAAGTGGGCAGAAAGTAAATGCTACAGGTAAGTGAGCCAGGAGAAGTGAGGAGAGGGAAATGAACTGGGTTGTATGTATCATGTATGTATTGTGCTCATGCATATGTAAGCAAATAGTTCATTAAGCAACTGCTATGTTCTCTGCTTCAAGGTCCAGGGTACACTCTTCCCATCTCCAAGGTCACTTCCTTTTTGTGTATCCCCCAATTCCGAGACATCCCTCAGGGGTTAAGAGCAGTTACTGCATTTGTAGAGAACCAAGGTTCAGTTCCCAACACCCAATGGTAGCTCCTAACAGTCTGTAACTCCAGTTTCAGGGGATGTGATGCCCTTTTCTGACCTCTTTGGGTACCTGACACACACACAGGGCACACACACATATGCACACACACAGGCAAAAGCTTATCACACAAAATTAAAAAAAAATCTTTTAAAGAAAGTTTAAACATGTCTCCCTTATACTTGGTCAAAAATTACAATTTTGCTGGGCTGTTGTGGCGCACGCCTTTAATCCCAGCACTCAGGAGGCAGAGGCAGGCATATCTCTGTGAGTTCGAGGCCAGCCTGGTCTACAAGAGCTAGTTCCAGGACAGGCTCCAAAGCCACAGAGAAACCCTGTCTCGATAAACCAAAAAAAAAAAAAAAAAATTTACAATTTTATTCAGGGAGAGCAGTTCACAAACATTGAACTTTCCAAGATTAGTCTGCTCAGCAAGCAAACCAACCAGGACAGAAATCCGGTTTCTCTGCAGAGACCCGATTAGCACAGAAACCGAGATACAGTTTTTGTACATCTGGGTTAGCATTAAGTAGCTAGCTCTGGAAAGGACTGAGAAAGAGGCCGACTCTTGCTGTTCTCTATTCCTTGTTACTCAGTTTTGGGTCAAACGAAAGCATCTGTTTGCTTAAGCTCAGAAGTGTACCAACCCCAACTGGGTACACTGCTCTACGCAATTCTGCATAAAGGTGAGATGGAAAATCTGGAGACAAGACGATTACCTAGGCCAGTTTCTCCAGCTCCTGGATCTCCTCTTTGGAATAAGGGCTTGGCAACAGGCACATAGAAATATGGTATTGCAGGGCATGAAATACGGTATTGCAGGATATGGTGGCGCAAGCCAGTCACACCAGCACTAAAGAGGCTGAGGCAAGTTCAAGGCTAGTCAGGTCTATCAAGAAAAAATATGGCAAGCCAGGAACACAGTCATCAAGCTCAAGAGGAGGCTGGGATTCAGGAAGACCTTCCAAAGCTCAGACCTCTCATAGGGCAGGAGGCGCGCCACGAGTTTGAGAGGCGTCGCAAGATAAATAAAAATAAAGTAAATTGAATAAAGCCGTTCAGATCCGTCTTAACTGTAGGGCTTTGAGAGGGGAGGGAAGCAACGTGGAGATGTAGGATTAAGGACAGATAGGAATGGTAGTTGGCTCGGCTAGGGTCAGGCTGGGCAAGTCCTGTTGATCTCCAAGAGGAGACAACCTGGAATTTGGTGGAAACTGCCCTCGTGTGGATGCGAATATTCCGCAGAGTAGCGAGTTTCGAGGTCCGGGACGTAGTGCAGAGGCTGGCCCGCGCCAGGCCAGGGACAGGCTGCAGGCCGCCCCGCCTCCGTCCAGCCACGATCCCCGGAGCCCCCGACTCACCTTCCTCCCTCCCCGCCGGCTGAGCACCGGACACCGCTTCCAACAGGCGGCGCGCCCTCTCGCGGTCGAAGTGCACTCCGTCCGGTTCCCGACCCTCTTGCTCCTCGGAGCTGTTGTACAGTCCGGCCCCTCCAGGGTCCGCAGCCTCCGTAGTACCACGCGCAGAACACTCCATCTTTCCCGCAAGCCTCGCCGTTGAAGAGCTGCGCATGCGCCCGCTGCCGCGAGCGCGACTAAGCGGGGATTTGACCCGGTCAGCAAATCTCGCGAGGTTCGGGCTCCGCAAACCACATGGGGCGGAGCCCTGAGGCGCAATTTGTTTTGGTACCCGTGGAACCTTGGGATGAGTGCGGTGACCTGGAGGAAAAAACGTGGATGGTGATTACTACGCCAGGCAGTTCTTAGCTCAGGGCTCTCATCTTTGCTCACGGTGAGCCGCTGACTGACACCTCTCATTTCTTTTTGTTATATGTGGGAAAATTTCTCCCATTTCTTTGGTAGGGAACCGAAGGACCAGATTCTAGAAATGTTTTATTTAGGAGTTCGTTAAAGCAGACGTGGTAGCCGGCTGTGGTGGCGCACGCCTTGAATCCCAGCATTGAGGCAGGCGGACATATGTGGGTTCGAGGCCAGCCTGGTCCGCAGAGAAACCCTGCCTCGAGAAACCAAACCAAACCAAAAAAACCCACAAACAAATACACACACACACACACACACACACACAAAACAGACATGATGGTACACAAGCCCTTCGTCTCAGCAGGGGAGTTGGAGTTGGGGTTTGTATGTCGATATTGGCCTGGGCTATATGAGGCCCTTTCTTAAATAAAGCTTGTTAGGGGGAAAGTCAGAGGTGAGCCAAAGGAGTCATCTCTGGTCCTGGGTAGACCTGTGACATCCTGAAATGCCTAGAAGGTCATTAATTGATAATTATCTAAGTCTGATTCCAAGAGCTCAGGAGATTACTACATAGCAGGAGGCTTTCAGAGAAAGAACAAAAGTGCACGTTTTCCCTTGCAAAAGTCAATCCAAACATACCTGTCAATCACCTGGACAGGAAAATACCCATTGATAAACTATCTGCTAGAAAATAGTATAAAGCCTACGTAAAATGTAAATTTGGACACTTGTCTCTCTGGCTGTTGTTTACTCTCACCCCATCTTTGGCCATTGCCCACTGTCATCCCTTGATGACACTTTACTCTGTAATAAACTTGTCTATCTTATATAGTTCACTCAAAAAAAAAAGTTTGTTAGTAGCTGATCAAGGTGGCTCATATTTAAAATCCCCAAATTTTCAAGATTAAGGCTAGGGAAATGCAAATTTGAGGCTAGCCTGGGCTACACAAAGAGACTGTTTGAGGCCTGTGGCTGAAGTACTCTGGAAGTGGATGCAGATGACCAGGAGTTCAAGGCAAACCTCTTTTACAGTAGATCCTCTTTCAATGAGACAAAACGAACCCACAAAACAAAAAACAAAACCCAAACAATAAAAAGTAGGGTGTGGTAGTGCATGCCTGTGATCCCATCACCCTGGAGGCTGAGGCAGGAGGATTGCCATCGTGTTTGAGGTCAGTGTGGAGGCTATTGCCATCTCAGTGTTAGTCACTCTATGGGGTCCAGACGAGGGAGTTAGATCCTCCTCTTGGTCTGTGGTGTTTGATCAAAGGTCTTGGGCCTGTTTTTCCTGATAAGATTTTAATTTACTTTTTCTGGGCAGTGGTGACCCAAGCCTTTAGTTCCAGCACTTAGGAGGCAAAGGCAGGTGGATATCTGTGAGTTCAAGGCCAGCCTGGTCTACAGAGCGAGTTTCAGGACAGGCTCCAAAGCTACACAGAAAAACCCTGTCTCGGAAAAACAAACAAAACAAAATAAAACAAGCTGCTTGTAAAATGGACTCTCTCAAGGCAAGACAAAGAGTTCGAATCTGAAAAGCCAGTTCACATGATAGTGGAGTAAAGTAGGGCACAGACTTGAATTACATTACTGAAATATTAGGTATCTTATTATTATTTGAGGCGAGTTCTCTCTATGTAGCCATGGCTATCCTGGAACTCGCTAAGTAGACCAGAGTGGCCTCGAACTCACAAAGATACACCTGCTTCTGTGTTCCAAGTGCTGAGACTGAAGGAGTGTACTCATGCCTCACTTTAGGTATCATTTTCAGGCAGACAGTGAAGTGACAGATGTCCCTGATCCAGGATTTTAGTTTGCTTTTCCTACTGAGAGTTGAAATTTCAAAATAACCAAAGGAGCCAAAGTTGCTTACTGAGATAGTGCTTGTCTTCTTAAAGACCTCTCAAAGGATCTGTTAGAAACAACACACTGAGCTGGGTGTGGCGGGGCAGGCCTATTAACCCACAATTTGGGAGATAGAATTGGGAGACCAGGAGTTCAAGGCCAGTTTAAGACACTTGAGTCACTGACTCATAAAAGCAGAAAAAGACTGTCTCAGTCTGTAAAGGTGCTTGCCTCCACGCCTGACAACCTGAATTTGATCCCTGGGACTCTCACGTGGTACAAGTGTTACTAATGATTGAGGTTGGGTGGGCAGGGTCAAGGTTGAGTGTTTCTGTGTTCGTTTCCTCTCATTCAAAGAATTGAAAATATAAGGTGTGACTTTTCCGTGGCTGTGATAGAATACCAAGACTAGACTAAAATTGACTTATAAAAGGAAGACTGTATTTGGCTCACAGCTCTGGAGGGAGACATCATAGTGGGAAGGAGGCCTGGGGCGAGTGGCCGGCCAGATAGGGGACTCTGAGGTCCCAGCCCCATGCAGAAGCAGAGAGTGGAAGGGCAGCCAACTGTCACTCTCAAAGCCCGCCCTGAGGGATGTACTTCCCCCAGCAAGGCTCCACCCACTAAAGGTTCTACAATCTCCCCCAATAGCACCACCAACTGGAGACTAAGTATGAGCCTGTGGGAGACATTTCTCACTCAATCCAGTTGATAAGGGCTCACAAAGATTTACAAAAGAAGCATGCTATCTTTATTTGGAGCAAATCAATAATATATTTTATGAGTATCCCTTTATAAAATGATTACAATTGACAGTAGGTCATATGAGTGAGGGCCCACGATGCACCTTGCAGGTTTTTTTTTTATTGAGTCTAAAGGAAGGTGGGGCTGGTTACTATGGGCTGTATAGTTCAGGTGGTTTTCTTCTTTGATTGATAGATTAGTTCATGTATTGACTTTTCCTAGTGCACATGTCCCTTCCCATAATGTATCTGATTTTAGAAATATGCACACACAGCTATGCATAGGCATCATGAGATGGTAAGTAGAGGATTCTCCTTAAAACATTTCTAGATATTTTGCTTCGCTGCACATCATCCAAAACCAGTTCAGACCAGATTGTCCCTTCTGTTCTTCATATCTGAATACATTGGGCACACACTTAAATAGAAACTGTCTAAATTTGATTGTTACTAGGGGTGGAGAAACTTCTGTTCAGAGATAGGAGTATGTGTAGCCTGATGCAGACTGGGGGTTGAGGTTTTGAGTTCGCTAGGTATATTGTTTGGAGAGGAACATGTGTGTATAGTACATGCAGGTGAAGGAGCTGGGGTGTCAAGTGTATTGTTATAAGAGGATGCATGTGTATAATCCAAACTCAAATAGGGTCCTAAGCTAAATTATCTCCTATGCATGCCTGCCTCAGACAGAGCGTGGCGACTCTTGAGAATAGTCCTCTGACCTCCACAAGCTCATCATCTCTTATGCAGACCCAAACATGTATATACCCACACCAAGTAAATAAATGTAATTAAAATAAAAACCAGTCTATGCTTTCTTTTTTCCTTTTCCTTTTTGTTTTTTTAGAGACAGGGTGTCTCTGTAGCTTGGAACCTGTCCTGGAACTTGCTCTGTCAACCAGGCTGGCCACAAACTCGCAGAGATCTGCCTGCCTCTGCCTCCTGAGTGCTGAGATTAAAGGCAGATGCCATCACCACCTGGCTCCATTCTGTGTTTTCTTAGGGCCAAAGTATTTGTGACATTGAGTTTAACTCTTTCTCATACCTAAATCTAAATAAATGCACCTTACTTACAATTTTATTTTATTTTATTTTTAGAGATAGAGTATAAGAATTTTTTGTTGTTGCTGTTTTGGTTGGCGTCTTTTTTTATGGATTGGTTCTTTTTTTTAGATTTTTTTTATTTATTAATTATGTATACAATGTTTTACCTGCATGTATGCTGCAGGCCAGAGAGGGCACCAGATCTCATTTACAGATGGTTGTGAGCCACCATGTGGTTGCTGGGAATTGAACTCAGGACCTTTGGAAGAACAGTCAGCGCTCTTAACCTCTGAGCCATCCCTCCAGTCCCACAATTTTATTTTTTTAAAAATATTTCTAGATGTAGCTGGGCGGTGGTGGCGCACACCTTTAATCCCAGCACTCGGGAGGCATAGGCAGGTGGATCTCTGTGAGTTCGAGGCCAGCCTGGTCTACAAGAGCTAGTTCCAGGACAGGCTCCAAAGCCACAGAGAAACCCTGTCTCGAAAAACCAATATATATATATATATATATATATATATTTCTAGATGTATTTATTTTTTTAAATTTTATTTAATTTTTTTATTTTTTATTTTTCTCTGCTCCCCTCCCTGCCACATCCCTCCCTCCCTCAACCCTCCCCCAAGGTCCCCATGCTCCCAATTTATTCAGGAGATCTTGTCTTTTTATACTTTCTACTTCCCACGTAGATTATATCTATGTAAGTCTCTCTTAGTGTCCGTATTGTCTCAATTCTCTGGGATTGTGGTTTGTAAGATGGTTTTCTTTGCCTTATGTTTAAAAACCACCTATGAGTGAGTACATGTGATAATTGTCTTTCTGTGTCTGGGTTACTTCACTCAAAATAATGCTTTCTAGTTCCATCCATTTTCCTGCAAAATTTAGGCTGTCGTTATTTT